>PYHW01009427.1:4047-23315 GCA_013186435.1 Turdus rufiventris
AGCGGCTTTCTACCCCCCGCGTCGGGACCGCCCCGATTTCAGCGGCTTTCTACCCCCCCGCGCCGGGACCGCCCTGATTTTGGCGGTTTTCTACCCCCCCGCGCCGGGGCTGCCCTGATTTCAGCGGCTCTCCCCTTCCCCGCGCCAGGGCTGCCCCGATTTCGGTGGCTTTCTACCCCACCCCGCGCCGGGGCCACCCCGATGCTGCATGGGGGACGCCCCGATGCCAGCTTTTCCCGCCCCGCGGAGCCCCTCTCCCCTCGCATCCCGACGTTGCTTCCGGGCCACTCCCCCTCGCAGCCCGGCACAGCCCCACTGCCACTCCCCCTCACAGCCCGGCCCTGATGCGGGGCCACTCGCCCTCGCGGCTCGCACTTCCGGGTTGTCAACTTTGTCCCTCAGATAAGGCGCACCGGACTATAAGGCGCACTTCCGGATTCGAGGGAAAATTTTCGTCAAAAGGGTGCGCCTTATAGTCGTGAAGTTACTGTACTGGCTTGGGCAAAACAGGCTGGATTCCCAGAGGATCCTACAGAGGCTTTTTCTCTGGAGGCATGAAAAGTCTGGGAGACTTTCTGTGGGATGCTCTGAGGCAAGGAGACACTTCAGTTTCTCCCCTGGTAGCTACTTGGGGAGTCGTCACTCGTGTCCTGAACATGGGTACAGAGGGAAATCGAGAGGAAACCGAGGAGGGGAGTGGCATCTCCGAGAAGTCAACTTTGGCGACTTCCAGCACTTTAACGTCCTCTCCGAAACTTCCACGGGCAAAATACCCCTTCTCTAGCAAACTTGGAGTACATGGACGCCCCGCAGAAAGCCAGGGTCACCCGGCCACCTCCGTTCGTTCCGGTGTGCCCCGCGGTTTCCACTTTACCGGCACTGGGGCCAGGACAGCCCGCGGAGAGCCAGCAGACAGCTAGCACAACCGCGCCGTCTGCCCCCCCTCTGCCCGCAGAGGCTGTGCAGCCGTCGACTGTATCGACCCTTCTCCGGCAGCTCGCCAGAGCGATGCAAGTTATGAACTCCACGCTGGACGCTTTAACAGCTGTGAACACAGCGGCGGCCGGCTTGCCGCTTTCCCCCCCTGCTCCGAGCGGCTTGGGCCCCGCGCGCCCCCTCGCTCAGCCTGCGGGTCCAGCCGCGGGGGCGGGGTGGCAGACACCACCCGGGGCAGGGGCCGTGCCTCCCGTCCCCTCAGCGTTGATGTGAGAGCCTGGCCCGCCTCTTCAGGTGGGGCGGCGGGATCCCTCCTCGGCGGTGGGAGGCGTGCTGCCTTCTGCCGAGTTGCCCCCAGCAACCTGCGCCGCACACCCGGAAGCGTGGGGTCCCTTAGGGATGCCACTGGGTCCCTCACCGTTTCCGGGGTCGCCCTCTGCCTCACCGGTGGCAGACACTGCTGCCGCTCCTGCACCCATGGATGAACTTTTTCCACTTGTAGCTACGGCTGCGTCGTCCTCCCTGGACAGGGGGCTTCCTCCATCGCTCCAGCCTTGCGTTGCCGGTGGCGATGGACAGCAGCCCCCTCTGGAGGCGTGGTTTTGCTCTGGAGAGCCGGCGCAGCACCGATCCTGCAGCCTCTCCCCGCAACCATCTGTGGACTCTTTCCCCGCGCTCTGTGACAGTGCGGGCGAAGAATCATCATAACTTTGGGGAAATTGTGGGATATCGGGCATTGCAGCAGGGTGATTGGAATTTACTGGAGCGCCTGGGTATGCCTAGGGGAGGAGTCCTTCGGGTGGAGGAAAGTGTTCAGGTGCATCCAACTGAGTTCAGGTCGGTTCCTGAGGGTCCCCTGCCACCAGCCAGTGGTGTGGATCCCCAGGACGTGGAAGGTCATCAAGCCTTTCCTGTTTTTAAGGCTGTGCCCAGCTTGGGACGACCCAACAGGCATGACCCTACTGCCTGGTGTGTCGTCCAAGATTTACAGGACAAGGTTGCACGATATGGGCTTGGGTCTACTCAGGTGATGCAAATTATTAGGGTGTTGTTGAATACAGACTTATCACCCTATGACGTTAGGCACATTGCTCAGGTGCTGTTTCAGCCTGTCCAATTTAAGGTTTTTGAGGACAATTGGAGGCACATAGCTGACAAGGCTGCTGCAGAAAACATGCTGCACCCACAAGATGACCCCAGATATGCTGTGGGGAGTGATGTTTTAATGGGCCAGCACGGTTTCTCTAGCCCTGATCTTCAAGATACCTGGGATCCTTTGGTCCTGGAGCAGTGCCAAAAGATAGGTTTTGCAGCGACTGTAAAAACAATAGAGGCTGCAGCCCCAAGGCCAAAATATGTTAAAATTACTCAGGGTCCTAGAGAGCCATTCTTACAGTTTGTTGAAAAGATAGCAGCAGCCTTGGAAAAGCAAGTTGAAGACGATACTCCGAGGCAGCTGTTATGCAAACAGCTGGCCAGGGACAATGCTAATGTTGATTGTTTTAAAATCATACAATCTCTGCCAGGCGACCCCTCACTGACTCACATGGTGCAGGCATGTGCTAATGTGGGAACCATCGATCATGAGACCTCTACCTTAGCAGCTGCCATCTGGCACCAGCAGAACGTGTCGGGGGGGTAGTCAGCAGAAACAAGGGAAGACTAAGGGCAAGAATAAGCAGAAACCACAGCAACAAAAGGCTAGTGTGCTTACCTTTTTGTGTGTTAAGTGCAAAAAGCCAGGTGAATATGCCAATCAGTGTAAATCAAAGAAGCCTGTGACTGGCCAGGGAAACTGACAGACGAGTGCTCTGGGGTACAGAGCACAGATACAAGAAGTGTCTCAGAACCCAGTGCTGACACAGGTTTCCTCAGACAACACCCAGCATGCACCAGGGGCTCCGCCAGCATGGATGTACACACCGCAGCCACAGTCGTCCTAGACTCTGCCGGTGTGCATAAGGTTCCTCTGGATGCCTTTGGACCTTTGGGCCAGGGGCTAGGTGCACTGCTCGTGGGACAATCTAGTGCCACTCTTCAGGGAATCTTTGTTCACCCGGGAGTCATTGATGCAGATTTCACAGGCCAAACACATGCGATGATTTTTACTCCTTGTCCCCCGTCACTATTCCCGCAGGAACGCGCATTGCTCAGCTTGTGCCTTTTTGTTCCTGTGTTCCTAGGGCTGATCAGCGGGATCAAAAAGACGGTGGCTTTGGATCTACAGGACTGTCGCAGGTCTATTGGACCATGAACATCTCCGATCAGCGCCCTCAAATGGTGTGCACCCTGGCACTGCCAGGAGCCAACCCGCCTCAGATTCAGCTCAAAGGTTTGATCGATACTGGGGTGGATGTGACAGTGATTTCTTTTCCTGCCTGGCCTCCCACATGGTTGATGGCCCCACTTGGCCAGGCCATTGCAGGAGTGGGGGGTACAGCACCGACCTTTGTTAGTCAAGGACCTGTGTTGGTCAGGAATCTTCAAGGGCAGACGGCTACCGTCCGGCTTGACATCACTGCAGCCCCAATCACCCTCTGGGGGCAGGATGTTTTGGCTGCCTGGGGGGTGTGCATTGAGTCAAATTTATAATTGGGGTCACTGAAGTGAAGGGCGGGAGTTATCCTATGATGCCTTTGCGGTGGTTTACTAATGACCCCATCTGGCAAAATCAGTGGCCTTTACCCAAATCCAAATTAATCGCCCTTTGTCAATTAGTGCAAGAACAATTGCAACAGGGACACATTGAGCCTTCTAACAGTCCCTGGAATACCCCTGTCTTTGTTATACAGAAGAAGTCAAGGAAATGAAGGTTGTTACAGGACCTCCAAAAAGTTAATGTGGTCATGCAGAGCATGGGAGCATTGCAGTCTGGTATGCCCTCGTCCACCATGCTCCCCGCTGGATGGGACATTTTGGTCATCAATTTGAAGGACTGTTTTTTCACAATCTCCTTGTGTCTTGAAGACAGGCCAAAATTCGCTTTCACGCTGTTATGGACTGCAAGTAGCTCCAGAGAAGGTCCAGCAGCAACCACCCTGGAAATATCTAGGGGTCAAGATCCTAGATCAGATGATCCAGCATCAAGAGGTGCAATTTGCAGATTCTATGAAGACTCTCAATAATGCTCAGAAATTACTGGGTGTTATTGGTTGGTTGCGTCTTTATCTAGGACTGACCACGGAGAAGTTGTCCCTACTTTTTGATATCTTAAAAGGAGACACTGGCTTGGATTCACCTCAAACATTGACCCCTGAGGCACGGCAAGCGCTATAGATGGTGCAGCAAGCTCTTTCTACTCGTCAGGTATATCGAGTAGACCTTTCCATTGACATCACTGTGTTCATTGTCAATCCAGATTTGCATCCTACAGGCATCATTGCCCAATGGAATGATGCCTGGTCTGATCCCTTGCACATTCTGGAATGGGTCTTCTTGCCACATCAGCTGAAAAAGACAGCGACAACAGTGTTTGAGTTGTTTGCCCAACTGATACTCAAATGTTGTCAAAGATGCATGCAATTGATGGCAGCGGACCCTGCAAGGATTGTACTTCCTATAGAGCGGGAATTTTTTGAAGGAGCTTTTGTTAATAGTGTCCCCTTGCAAAGCGCGCTGCAAGAATTCACGGGACAGATTGCTTATCATCTGCCCAGCCATAAGCTATTGCATATGGCAAAGACAGCTAAACTGTCATTGAGACCCAAAAATAGTTGGGTGCCAGTGCAATGTCCTACCGTCTTCACTGACGGGTCAGGCAAAACAGGGAAGGCCATTGTTACCTGGAAGGATGAGTCTGTCTGGCAATCCTTGGAGGGCCATGAGACAGGTTCTGCTCAGATAATTGAGCTGAGGGCTGTCACGATGGCATTCCAACGATTCTCATAGGTACCTTTGAATTTGGTCACTGACTCTGCTTATGTTGCAGACATAACTCAGCATTTGGATTGCTCGCTCCTGAAGGAGGTTCACAACACCGCCTTGTTCCAGATGCTGAAGACCTCGTGGTGCGCAATTCAAGATTGAGTTCATCCATATTACATCCTGCACATAAGGAGTCACATGGACTTGCCAGATTTTCTAACAGAAGGTAATGCCAGGGCTGATAGGTTGGCCAACCCCTCATGGGTGGACCCTCAGCCTGACAAGCTTGTTCAAGCCTGAGCATCGCATGGGTTTCTCCATCAGAATGCACATACTTTGCAGAAGCAGTTTCATCTGATGGCCATTGAGGCTTGTGACATCGTTGCCTCTTGTGATGACTGTCATGGCCTTGTTGCGCCTTTACTGGCAAGGGTGATCCCCAGGGGTCTAAAGGCCCTGCAGCTTTGGCAGACAGACATCACTCACATTGCTGAATTCGGCAGCTTTAAGTATGTGCATGTGTCTGTTGATACCTTTTCCTCCACCATGTGGGCATTTGCTCACACTGGGGAAAAAGGTCGTGATGTGATTGCCCATTGGTGGATGGCTTTTGCAATCTTGGACACACCTTCCGCTATGAAAACTGACAATGGCGCTGCTTACGTCTCTCAGAAGACGAGGCAGTTTTTGCAGATGTGGGGAGTCTCACACAAGTTTGGCACTCCACATGCTCCAACAGGCCAGGTCATTGTCGAACGCTCGCATGGTACTCTGAAGCATGTTCTTGAAAAACAAAAAAGGGAAATGGCTGGGGAAACACCACACAGCCAATTGGAAAAAGCATTGTACACCATCAATCATCTTACCGTGCCACAAGATTCCAATAATCCTGTTATTGTGAATCATTTCACTTTGTTGCAGGCTGCAGATGAGACACGCCTGCCTCGGGCAAAGGTCTTCATATGGGACTTGACCATGAATAAGTGGGAGGGCTTGCATGACCTTATTGTTTGGGGCCGTGGGTATGCTTGCGTCTCAACCAACACCGGGGTATGCTGGCTACCTGCAAGATGTGTCTGCCCTGACCTGCGACATCAGAAACAGAATGCAGCCGGTGTACAGCCTTCAAATGATGATCAACATGCCGATCACGAGCCAGATGGATCCTCTACAAGCAGAGGGTGAACATTCGGCTATTTTCTCTTGAAGCTGTTTTAAGTTCTTGGGCATTATTAAACAGGTTTTCTGAAATGAACTAGAGATAAGTTTGGTGAATGGCAACGGGTTATTTGTTATTGTATTTTGCAGGGAAAAGACACCAGGCTTGAAATTTCTCTTGGGACCTCGGATGTCCTCAGATCTCTTGGGATGTGTTTGTTTTCTGCAAAAGCCGTGTAGGGGTTTAGAAACACTTTTCTTTCTTTTTTTTTTTTTAATTTAAAAAGGGGGACCTGTAGACACTTTTCATGGCCTAGGAAATTTTTAGTCAGGATTTTCTCAGGCTGTGAAAAGTACACAGTTCTTGTTTTATGTTATTTTGAATACACAGCTCTGGGGCTGTGGACGTTCCCAGGCAAAAATAGAAAAACATATTAAACACCTGTTTACAAAGTAAGTGTACTGTGAGTACGTGACAGAGATTGTTTTCTTATTCTGTCCAATAATTTTCTGTTGTGCCTGAGCTTTGCAATCCTCATTATAAATATGTCCGCATATCAGTCAATAAACGGCCTCTTCTCTAGAAGTTGCCCTTGTGTGCTATCTTGCTTTTCCTCACATTATAGCAACAGGGGTGGGGTGCAGTGCCAGGTGTAACCACTTGAAGGCAGCACCTCCCTGTTCGAGGGGGCTCACTACAGGGCTGAGTCTACAAGAGGGCTGCACTCCAAAGAAGTTGGGGGTTACAGAACCAGTTTGTGCCTACGAGGTGGCAGCACGACCCCGGGGGGAGGGGGTGTGTGGCACAGTATCGGTTTGTGCCCACATGCGGGTAGCACTGCACAAGTGGTGGGCTGGCTGAAGTACCAGGTTGTGTCCACCAGGGGCAGTATAGCCTAAGGTGGGGAAGTTCATGCCCCCGTTTTGTCCACCAGGGTCCAGCAGTGTCCTGAGGGTGGGGTCACAGTAGGATGTTGTGTCCAATAGGGGTCAACACAGGCTAAGGAGTAAGGAGGTTTAGTACATTGATGTGTCCACCAGGAGGCAGCCCTACCATGGGGGTGGGTGGCTGCAGTATCGGGCTGTGTCCACCAAGATGTAGTACTGCCCGACCGGTAGGCAGTTCACAGTACTGGCTGGTTTCTACCGGGGACAGCACAGCCCATGGTGGGTGGACAGGCGCAGTACTGGGTCGTGTCCACCAGGGGGCAGCACTGAAAGGGGGTGAGGACCTGCAGTTTAAGGTTGTGTCCACCAGCACTGCCCGAGGGGTGGGGGACTGCAGTACCAGGTTGTGACAATCAGGTGGAAGCACTTCCTGGGGGGCATAGAACTGGGTTGTGTCAAGCAGGAGCAGCATTGCCCTGAGGAGTGGGGTTGCAGCACAGGTTTGTGTCCACCAGGTTGCAGAAAAGCCCGGGGCCGTGAGGGCTGCTGTAATACAGGGTTGTGTCCTTGAGGGGAATGCACTACCGTGGTGGTGGGGGAGCTGCAATACCGGGTTATGTCCACCAAAGGACCTGCAGTTTAAGGTTGTGACCACCAGGGGGAAGCACCGTCCAGGGTTTGAGGGTCTGCAGTATAGGGTTGTGTACGCCAGGCAGCAGTGCTGCCCTAGCCGTGGGTGGCTGCAGTCTCAGGAGGCAGAAATGCCCGAGGGGGTAGGGGGTGCACAGTACTGGGCAGTGTCCACCAGAAGGGAGCAGCACAGCCCGTGATGGGTGGATGGGTGCAGTACCGGGTTGTGTGCATTATGGGGCAGCATTTCCAGGAGGGATGCAGTATAGGGTTTTGTCCACCTGGCGGCCGCACTGCCCAGGGTTTGGGGGTCGTCAAGGCTGCAGCACTGCTCGTAGCATGGGATGCTGCAGTATCAGGTTGTGTACACCAGGGAGCAGCACTTACCTCTAGGGGGAAGGTGCAATGCCAAATTGTAACCACTTGAAGGCAGCACTGCACAAGTGGTGGGGGGCTGAAATACCGGATTGTGTCCACCAGGGAGCAGCACTACCTAAGGTATGGGAGTCCAGTTCCGGGTTGTGTCCACCAAAGTGAAGAACAGCCTGGAGGGTGGGGCAGCTGTAAAACAGAGTTCTTTCCTTGAGAGGACAGCACTAACCTGGTGGTGGGGGGGCTGCAATATAGGGTTGTGTCCACCAGAAGGCAGCACTGCCCTGGGGCTGAAGGCGCAGTATCGGTTTGAGTCCACCGCAGGGCAGCACTGCTTAAGGGGCAGGGGTGAGGGCCTGAAGTACTGGGTTGTGTCCACCAGGGGGAATCACTTCCTAAGATGCAGGAGTCTAGTACCGGGTTGTGTCAATCAGGAGGCAGCACTGTGCACGGTGTGGGGGTCTGCAGTACAGGGTTGTGTCCATCAGGCAGAAGAACTGCCAGTGACGTGGGGTGCATAGGAGGTGCGCAGTTCAGGGTGGTGTCTGTAAGGGGGCAGCACAGCCCGTGGTGGGTGGACAAGCGCAGTACCAAATTGTGTCCACCAGCAGGCAGAACTGCTTCGGCTTGGGGGAGGGGGGGCAGTACTGGATTGTGTCCATCCGGTGGCAGCACTCCACTGGGGGGTGGGTGGCTGCAGTACTGGGTTGTGTCAACCAAAAAGCAGCACTACCCAGGAGGGAAGGGTGTGCGCAGTGCTGGGTGGTATCCACCAGGAGGCAGCACAACTTATGATGGGTGGATGGGAGTAGAACTGGGTTTTGTCCACCAAAGGGTAGCCTTGCCCGGAGGGATGAAGTACAAGGTTGTGTCCACCTGAAGGCAGCACTGCCCAGGGTGTGGAAGTCTGCAGTATAGGGTTGTGTTTACCAGGGAGCAGCACTTACCTGGGTGGGTGGGGTGCAGTGATGGGTTGTAACCACTTAAAGGCAGCACTGCCCTGGTGGGGGNTGCGCTCCCAGGGAGTTGGGGAATGCAGTACCAGGTTGTGTCTACGAATTGGCAGCACTTCCCTGGGCGAGGGGGGAAGGCGCGGTGCTGGTTTGTGTCCTCATGTGGGTAGCACTGCAAAAGTGGTGGAGGGCTGAGGTACAGGGCTGTGTCTACCAGGTAGCAGCACTGCCTAATGATGTGGGAATCCAGTTCTGGGTGTTTTCCACCAGAGGGAAACACTGTCCTGGGGGTAGGGGGCTGTAATAGAGGGTTGTGTCCACCAGGGAGAAGCACTGCCCTGGGGGTGGGGGTGGAGTACGATGTTGCGTCCAATAGGGGGCAACACAGTCCAGGGAGTGGGGAGGCGCAGAACAGTAATGTCTCCACCAGTAGGTAGCACTGCATAGGTGGGGCAATAACGGATTGTGTCCACTAGGATGCAGCACTACCTAGGAGTGTGGGGGCTACAGTACCAGGTTGTATCTCCCAGGGGGCAGCACTACCTGATAAAGCGGGGGGAAGGGGGGGGGGCACAGTATTGGTTTCTGTCCACCAGAGGGCACTACTTCTCTGTGGATGTGTGTCTGCAGTATCGGATTCTGTCCACCGGGGGCAGCACTGGCCTGCAAGTGGGTGGTTGCAGTATTGAGTTGCGTCCACCAGCAGGCAGAAATTCCGGAGGAGGTAGGGGGTGTCCACCAAAAGGGAGCAGCACAGCCTGTGATGGGTGGACGAGTGCAGTACTGGGTTGTGTCCAGCAGGGAGCAGCACTGCCTAAGGTGTGGAAGTCCAGTTCCGGGTTGTGTCCACCAAAGAGAAGAACAGCCCAAAGAGTGGGGGGATGTAAAACAGGGTTGTTTCCTTGAGAGGGCAGCACTAACCCTGTGCTGGGGGAGCTGCAATATAGGGTTGTGTCTACCAGAAGGGAGTACTGCCCTGAAGCTGAAGGCACAGTACTGGTTTGTGTTCACCAGTGGGCAGAACTGCCAGGGGAGTAGTGGGATGCAGTACCAAGTTGTGTCCACCAGGGGGCAGCACTTCGGGGGGGGTAGGGGGTGCGCATTATCAGGTTGTGTACACCAGGGGGCAGCACTATCCGGGTTGTAGTGGGGTACTCTAGCGGGTTATGTCCACCAAAGAGCTGCACTGCTCAATGGGCTGGGGGGAGGGGCTGAAGAACTGGGTTGTGTTCACCAGAAGGGAGCACTGCCCCAGGGGTGGGGGACTGCAGTACCAGGTTGTGACAATCAGGCGGCAGCACTGCCCAGGTGACGCTGTGTCAGGTTGTGTCCTCCATGGGCAGAATAGCTCAGGGGGTGAGGGGCTGTAATACAGGGTTGTGTCTTTGAGGGAGTAGTACTACCACGGAGGTGGGGGGGCTGCTGTACCAGGTTGTGTTTACCAGAAGGCATCACTGCCCTGGGGGTGAAGGCACAGTACCAGTTTGTGTCCACCAGGGTGCAGCACTGTCCAGGGTGTTGGGGGACTGAAGTACCTGGTTGTGTTCCCCAGAAGGGAGCACTGCCCAAGGGGTTGGGGACTGCAGTATTGGGTTGGGACCATCAGCACTGCTGGGACGGTGCAGTACTGGGTTATATCCACCAGGAGGCAGTACTGCCCGAGGGGTGGGTGGCTGCAGTATCGGGTGGTGTCCACCACGAGGCAGCACAGCCAGGAAGGGTAGGGGGCGCGCAGTACCGGTTGGTGTTTACCAGGGGGTCGCTCAGACTATTGTGGTTGGAGTGGCACAGTACTGGGTTGTGTCCTTCAGAGGGCAGCAGAACCCATTGGGTCAAGAACTTCTGTCCTGGGTTGTGTCCACCAGGGTCAGCACTACCCAGGCGAGTTGGGGGAGGCAGTACCAGCTTGTGTCCACCAGCAGGCAGTATTTCCTAGGGAGTTGTGTGGTGCAGTTTTGAGTTTTGTCCACCAGGGTGCAGCACAGATTGGGGGATGGGTGGCTGCAGTATCGGGTTGTGTCCACCAGGAAGCAGCAACTGCCCGGGGGTTGCNCGGATAGTACCAGGTTGTGTTTCCCAGGGCACAACTCTGCCCGGGGGGTGAGGGCGCAGTGCCATGTTGTGTCCACAAGCAGCAGGACTTCTTGTGGGATCAGGGGCTGCAATACCAGGTTGTGTCCACCAGTGGCAGCACTACCCGGGACAGTTGGAGGGCACAGTACTGGGTTGTGTTCAGCAGGCGGTGGCACTGCTTGGGGGCTTGCACTCCTGGTTTCTGTCTATAAGAGGGCAGCACTTCCCTGGGGATGTGTGTCTACAGTGCTGGATTGTGTTCATCAGCGGGCAGAGTTGCTTAAGTGGAGGGAGGGGGCAGTACTGGGTTGTGTACACCAGGGGCCACCACTGCCCTGAGGGTGAAGGCGCAGAACCAGTCTGTGTCCACTAGCAGACAGTAGTGTCTGGAGAGTCGTGTGGTGCAGTACCGACTTGTGTTGGGGAGTGGGTGGCTGCAGTGTCTCATTTTGTCCACCAGGAGGCAGCACTGCCCAGAGGGGTGAGGGGTGCACTACTGGGTTGTGTCCACCAGGGTGCAGCACTATCTGGGCGGGGAGGGGCAAGTACGTAGCTGGTTGTCTCAGTCAGGAGGCATCACTGCCAGAGGCATTCGGGGCTGCAGTATCAGGTTCTGTCCAGCAAAGGGCAGCCTTGCCCGGAGGGATGCAGTACCAGGTTGTGCCCACCTAGAGGAAGTACTGCCCAGGGTGTGGGGATGTGCAGTATAGGGTTGTGTCCACCAGGTGGCAGTACTGCTCAGGGGGTTGGTGGCCACAGTATCAGGTTGTGTCCACCAGGGAGCAGCACTTATGATTGGGGGGTGGGGTGCAGTGCCGGGTTGTAAACACTTGAAAGCAGCACTGCCCTGCTTGTGGGGGCACACTACAGGGCTGTGTTCACAAGAGGGCTGCGCTCCCAGAGAGTTGGGGGCTTCAGTACCAGGCTGTGTCTACGAGGTTGCTGCACGACCTTGGGGTGGGGGAGGTGGGGGTAAGTACCGGTTTGTGCCTACCTGCGGGTAACATTGCACATGTTGAGGGGGGCTTCAGTACTGGGTTTTGTCCACCAGGATCAGCACTACTTGGGAGAGTTGAGGGGTGAAGTACCAGGTTGGTTCTACCGGGGACAGCAGTGCTCAGAGGGTAGGTGGCTGCAGTATCGGTTTGTGTCCACCAGAGGCCAGCACTCCCCAGGGAGGATGCAGTCGTGTGTTGTGTGCACCAGGGGGCAGCACTGCCTCAGTGGTGGTTGACTTCAGAAGCGAGTTGTTTCCACAGTGGGGCAGAATTAACCAGAGGGGATGGGGTGGGGGGCTTTACTTGTTTGTGTTCATCAGGAAACAGCACTGCCCTGGGGTTTGAGGTGCACTACCAGGTTGTGTCCACCTGGCAGCAGCACTGCCCGTGTAGTGGGGGTCTGAAAATCCAGGTTGGGTCCTGTCTGGGGTTAAAATACAGGATGTGATAAAAGGTATCTATTCTATCACCATCTGTTGAGGGTGGGAGTGGTGATCCTTATCTCCGTGAGAGATGTTCTGCTAATGGGCCATCCATTAAAGCCAGGCGGGGCATTGTTCTTTATCTTTTCACAACCCATCCTTCCTCCAGTGAGTCATTTTCTGCTAATAGCCCATTGAGTCCCACTGTGTGACTGATAAAATTACTTTATCCCATTGGAAGTTGCTCCAGCCAGGGGGAAGAGCCCAACATTTCTTACCAAGATCAAAACAGAGGTTTTGGGACACTAAGGTAGCCCCTTTCTCCACTGGACTCCAGAAGGAAACTGGATTTCTCCACATCACCACTGGACCTTTAGAGGGAAACTGCACCTTCTACAGAACCACTGCTTCAACTGAATCCCATCTGTCACTACAAAAGGACTACAGCCACCATTTAATTGGACTGATACCAACACTCTGCCTGACAGGGTGTCAGGTTGTGCTCTGAATTTGTCAGGGCTTGGGGTTTGTTTCTTTGTAGTACTGTATTTCTATTTTAATTTCCCTGGTAAAGAACTGTTATTCCTAATTCCCATATCTTTGCCTGAGAGCTGTTTGATTTCAACATTATAATAATTTGGAGGGAGAGGGTTTACATTCTCCATTTCAAATAGAGGCTTCTGCCTTTCTTAGCAGACACCTGTCCTCCAAAATAGGACAGGTCCACTAGGGTTCAACATTACCTAAGGGAGACGAGGGAGGTCGCTGTGCTGGTTTGTGTCCACCAACGGGCAGCCCTGACCTAGGGATAAGGGCGCAATACAGGTTTGTGTCCACCAGGGGTAAGCACTGCCGGGGGGACGCAGTACCGTGTTGTGTCCACCAGGGGGCACCTGTAAGAGACTGTTGGAAGCTGTAGGCAGCAGTGGACTGGACAGTCGGGACAGACGGAGAGCTCTCTAAAGCCAGGTCTTGGTCCTTGTGGTTTATTGTAAAAGGGAGTGGGTGAAAGGGCCCTGCTTCGAGCTGCCGCCTGCAGCTCGGAGCAGGGCAGTAAGAGAGTGGGGGGTAAGAGAAAGAGGTATGAGAGTAGTAGGAGAAAGAGCTAAGAGAGAGAGTTAGGAGGGCTAAGAGTTCTAAGAGACTAGGAGTTCTAAGAGAGCGAGGTTCCCGTTACAATACAATAAATCTTCTGTGTTGTATATTCTAATTTCCACTAACCAATCTAACACAAGATACAAATCCTATAGCATTTACATACAGCCTATAAGAATCATTATAGTACCATACTGTGTTACACTTTAAACCCCAAAAACTAGTCTTTGGACCCCTTCTGCCAAGCTAGCAGGGTCTTCTCTGACCTTTGGACCTGCTTGCAAGCAGAAGGAATTGTTTAATCAAGAGAGGATTACTTTCATTCTATTGTTTTCTAGGCAGGGTAGTTGCAGCAAGCACCAAGGTAAAATTTTCAATGCCTGCTGCCACTTCTTCATCAGATTCTGCCGATGCCAGTGCATCAGCTTGTGCATTTCCTTCTGCCATAAATCCTGGAAGAACCGAATGAGCTCTAATGTGAGAGACAAAATAAGGATTAGTTCTGTGTGATAGAATTTGGTAGAGACAGGTGAGCCAGAGACACAATTTATCTTTGTTCACATCCTTTAAAACAGATCCCTCAATTCTCTTAATAATATTGGCAACGTATGGCGAATCAGTGATTAGGTTGAAAGGTTCTGGAAAGAGCTGAAAAGCTCTTACAACTGCTGCTAATTGAACAATCTGAGGAGAACCTTCAACTTTTTGAACATCTTGTTCCCAGACTTTATTATCTTTATTCTGTCATGCAACTACTGAATTTTGTGTTCGACCTGACCCATCAGTGAAGACAGTGATTGCATCTAAACGTTCTTCACTGATCAGGGGCTTTTCTTTGTAACATAATTTAGCTTTGATCATTTTGTATGTTGAATAATGAATAGAGCAAACGCCTGGAAAATCAAGTAAGGCATACAGCAGGTCCTCTGAATTTTGTATTGCCCAATCAAAATAGATTTTCTTCACAGGCAAATAGATAATTTTGAATTCATGACCTGCTATCGAAAGAAACCTTGCTCTGCTTTTGATAATGATTTGAGACATCATTTCTAAAGGTGTGAGGATTCTCTTTGGCAACCAGTAAGAAAGAAAAACCCATTAATTTATTGACAAGGGATCTTTTTGAGAG
Organism: Turdus rufiventris; assembly: GCA_013186435.1. Classification (NCBI taxonomy): domain Eukaryota; kingdom Metazoa; phylum Chordata; class Aves; order Passeriformes; family Turdidae; genus Turdus; species Turdus rufiventris. The sequence goes on from PYHW01009427.1 coordinate 18,566, forward strand.
GAATCCCATTGAAAAATGAGACCACACAGTCTCAATTTTCCTCCTAAAACAGCAAGGAAAAAGGGTTTGTTAGGAATACAGCAATTTGACTGCCTGTTCTGCAGAGCATCAGTACAGTAATTTCACAATTACAAGCTGCACTGACTATAAGCCGCATCTCCAGGTGTCAGCAACATTTTGTTCTTTGTTCATACACAAGCCGCACCCAATTATAAGCCGCTCTGTCGTTTGCAGCCAGGACCCATGTGCTACAAAGTTGCCAATTAGTAACAGAATCGCAGGATTGGGGTGTTTACTGGCTCGGCTTGGGCCGTGAGGGTTCGGCCCGCTCGGGGCTGCCGATGGGGCCGGGTGGCCCAGCTCGGCGCTGCCGCTCGGCAGGGCCGCTCGAGGCCGGTTGCCACTGCCGCCGGGCTCACTCACCTCGGCCCGGCCCTGCCCCGTGGTGGCAGGGGGGCACGGAGACCGCCGGCACCCACAGTGGCAGCGGCAGGAGGGGAAGGACCCCTCCCGCTCCCACGGCAGGCGGGGACGGGAGCCCCCTGCTTCCCCCCGGGCTGCACTGCCTGAAGGAGGGAGTCCCCCACCTTTCTGCGCTGCTAGCATGGAGCCCGGCTCCACCCGCCATGAAACAGAGTAACCAGTTTGTAACAATCGCGTAAAGCTGGGTTTTACTGGCAGGTGCTCAGCTCGGCACCCTGGCTGGCACTTCCGGGGTTGGAAATGTCAGAAAATTATTCACATATTAACCGCCCCTGAGTGTAAGCCGCATTTCCGAGGTGGGAGTAAAATTTTAGTCAAAATGGTGCGTCTTGTAATCATGAAATTACTGTAATTTTTTCCAAGGCCTTTAAAGTGTTGAGTGCTTCAGTGGCCCCTATGAAAAACCCAGGTCAATTTTAGCTCCCCATTGAGAAAGCAAATCTCTTCCCCACACTGGGATGGGCTTCTGCACTGAATAGGGACAGACCAATGCCTTTTTCCCATGCGGTCCTGTAATACTGATTACAGATTCACTTTGCAAACACGGAGTAACACCTCCAATGCCTGTCATAGAGCCTGGGGGAGTTATTAATTTCCAATCTGTTGGCCAATGATAATAAGAGATCACAATGACATCTCCTCCTGTATCAATCATCCCCTGGATCTTAACTTGAACCCTACCAACTGACAATTCACAAGTTATCATTGGTCGTTGTGAACTTATGTGTTGAACCCACAGAACTTCAGGATTTTCATGCGCAACTGAGAAGCAGCGTGGTGGCATATGATCTGCAGTCCCCATAGGCAATGCTATGGCAATAACTATAGGAGTTCTAGGTGGTATATGGAATGGGGGATAGCGGGCATTGGCTAACACTCGTAATTCTTCATTGCAATTGACAGATATTACACAAGGCAAAACAAGCAGTCCCAGGATACCATTCCTGTCTTTACCAATAACTAGAAAGTCTTGTCTATTTTGCGAAGTTCCAGTAATCCCTGTTGAAATACAGTCACATCCATTGTCTTTTAAAAAGGTTGTTGGCTTGGAGGTTGCCAAAGTACACCAGAACCGTGGGGGTAGTAGACCTGGGTCATTGCTTGGGATTCTGCTGACGATGGAGTGAAGTGTTTTTGAGTCAGGGTATTCACAAATTCTACCTTGGGTGTCTGGGGTGCCACTATTTATTTTGTCACGCTATGGCACTGAGCGTTTGCCTTGGAGTTTTTTGGATTGTGTTTTCTACTCATATCATATCTGGATCAATACTGCCAAGTAAAATTATTTCCTTTTTTTGCAGGTAGAGCAGCAATCTGGTGCTTGTGCACCCCTTTTGATTTCTGGGCAATTCCTCATGATATGGCCCGGTTTTTTACAGAAGTAGCAACATCCCGAGGTTACAGCAGTTTGCATAACAGACACAGTGTTGCTTTGCTGATGGGAGGTAAAATGCAAGGCAGCTAGGATTTTAGTAAGTTTTTGATCCTGTACTTCTGCCTGTGCAGCTGTTTGGGCTGTTTGAGTTGTAAGAGCTCTCTCAATTTTTTCTCCTAGCATTTTTCCAAGTTGATATGCTTGGATAGTTGCCACCTGCTGTGGACTCCCAATTTTGTTGCAGGCATCAATCATTTCAGGCACTGTGGATGATATAATTCCTCCAAAACCATCTTCCCCTGGCCCCTGGCATGTAGTTTAATAGATAAGGTCTCCTAGATACCAAGGCTGAGCCAAATTCCTTAAGAATTTGGTCACTCTCCTAACACCTTGGAAGATAATTGGTTAGAAATTAATTTGTGTAATTGGTCAGTTCACCTTTAGAACTTTTGACTTAGATTGGATGCTGTTATTTATATAAACTTTTTATTGGTTGTAGTTTGAATCCCCCTTGAATCTATAAATATGACTGTCTACCCTTTGTCTCTGAGAGAATCCCTGCTTGACACCCTTCGTATGAAATAAAGATTCTTGTGGAACACATCAAGCAAGGCCTCCGGTCTTTCCCTGCTGGGTAATGTAAGCTCCTGAGAGATGGCTGATATTAGCACTCTCAGGTCCTGGTAAAACAACTACCAGAGACAAAAGGAAAGCTTACAAGGTACTGTGGGTTTTTCTTTTCCCAGGGCTTTGATAACCCCTTTACATTCTCCATTGGCCTTATTTTCAATAATGTCTAGTATCATTATTGGGCGAGCTATATCGTCGCTACATTGCCTTTCTGCTGCTTGGAATACCCAGTCCACAAATGTGGTAAATGGTTCAGACAACTCTTGGCTAATCAGATTATAAGCTTTTTCAAAGTTCACTGCAAGCTGAACTTGCAAAAAAGCTCTACCAAATATTTTCTTTATATCATCCAATGCTATTCTGGGTAAAGTCAATTGATCCTCGTTTCTATCATCAGGGTGCTCACCCGTTAGTTTGGATATGGTATGTGTACGAAGATCTGCATCAGTACTTTGTAAGTTGTTAATATTACTGTGAGCATTCTTTTCCATTTGAGCTCCCATAGCATATACTGTGAATCTGTAAGAGTTATGCTAGCAAAATTTTTACAATCATTTGGTGTCAAAGTATGACCCTCTAGGGTGCTTCTCAGTAGTTGTTTAAAATAGAGGGAGCAGATACCACTGTCCTTTATTGCTTTTCTTAATTCTTTAATTTCATGAGATGGAATAGGGGCCCATGTCCTAGGACCACCGGGCTGTTGACTAAATATCACTGGCATAGCTAATAGATCAAGGTTTTCCTCTTTGCACATTTGGCATTTTGCTTCATGCCAATCAGTTAACTGAAAATTATCAAAAGCGTTTTTGGTGATTTCTAATTTTGGGACTAATGCTAGTGAATTTCCAGGGTTTAATGTCTCATTTTGGGTTGAGAACTCTTTCCCAAACACTGAGTGGGATATGGATCTGTTTGGGAACTGACTCAGTTCTTTTTCAGAATTCTTTTGTGTTGGGATCAAAGGGTTAGCATTTGCAAGGGCAAAATAGTTCTTTACCTGTCCTGTATGTGTTAAGGCAACTGGGATATTCCACTCCCCCCCTTTCTGTTGCAGAGCTTGTGTGCTTGGCTATGTGGAGGAATTATGATACAAAGTACAGTAATTTCACAAGTATAAGCCTCACCCTTTTGACTAAAATTTTGGTCAGAACCTGGAAGTGAGTCTTATAATCTGGAATGGCCAATATATGCATGAAGTTCTGAGATCTGCCCTTACCTGGTACCGTGCCAGTCCTGTCCCGAGCAAAAATGGGTTGAAATTGATGATCTTCCGTTGTTCAGATGATAAACCAATCAGAGAACAGCTTCTTGCCTGCCCGTGGATGACGGCGTTACTGGCGGGGCGGAGGGTGTTAACGGGGTGAGTTACCTTGAAATGGCTGCAGAAAGGAGACTTGCTTACGATGCAGAGTTTAAATTGAAAGCAATCGACCATGTAAAAGAACATGGGAATAGATCTGCAGCTAGAGAATTCAGCATGAATGTATCCATGGTATGCAGATGGAGAAAGCAGGAAGACGAACTTTATCTTACAAGAAAGACAAAGAAGAGTTTCCGCGGCAACAAAGCAAAGTGACCAGGGCTGGAAGACAGACCTGACTGCTGGATCTCTGAGCAAAGGGCAGCTGGCTGAAGCTTATCAACTGTCGCCATTTGGATACAAGCCAAAGCGATTGCAAATGAATTGCATATCGAAGAATTTAAAGCAGGACCATCTTGGTGCTTCCGTTTCATGAAATGACAGCAGTTCTCTAGCCGTACAGGGACAACGGTGTCTCAGCAGTTGCCGGCGGACTACGAGGAAAAGTTAGTCACCTTCCGGAGTTACTGCAAAAGCAAGATCTCTGAAAAAAATATACAGTCACATTGCATAATCAACATGACCGAAGTCCCCCTCACATTCGATATGCCACTGACGTGAACCGTGGAGAGAACCAGAACATCCACGGTACCAATCTGCAGCACAGGGAATGAAAATACATCGTTTACAGTCATCCTTGGCGTTTCGTCAAATGGGCAGAAACTACACCCACTGGTAATCTTTAAAAGAAAAACGCTGTCTAAAGAAAAATTTCCAGATGGAATATTTGTTGCAGTGAATCCAAAAGTCTGGATGGATGAACAGATAATGAGGACTTGGCTAATGGAAGTTTATGCTTGTAGACTGGATGGCTTTGTTATAAATGAGCACAATGGGCTATTTAAGTCAATTATATAGCCAATTTATTATTACAGAAAAGAGAAAGCAAAGTTTCAGCGCTG
>PYHW01009435.1:0-31948 GCA_013186435.1 Turdus rufiventris
CTGCAAGGGGACTGTAGCCACCATTTAATGGGACTGCTACCAACACCCTGCCTGATGGGGTGTCAGGTTGTACTCTGACTTTGTCAGGGCTTCGGGTTTTTTTCTTTATAGTACTGTATTTCTATTTTAATTTCCTTAGTAAAGAACTGTAATTCCCAATTCCCACATTTTTGCATGAAAGCCCCTTGATTTCAAAATTATAATAATTTGGAGGCAGAAGCTCCTGCCTTTCTCAGCAGACACCTGTCCTCCAAATAGGGCAGCAACTTTTCATTCTTTGTCCATTTACAAGCTGCATCTGATTATAAGCCTCACTTCGGGTTCGGACCAAAATTTTAGTCAAAATGGTGCGGCATATAATTGTGAAATTACTGTACCACCCTTACATGAAGAATTACAAGTCACAAAAAATAAGTAGAGTTCAAGTTAGATTATTACAAGGTGAAAAAGTAGGTTTTAAATATTTTTTCTAGTAAGGGTCTGGCATTAAGATGGAGGAATCTGGGCATATTCTGTCCTTCTTTCTCCTTCTTCCTAGCATCCATCTTTTAGGTGATGTTTGGCAGTTTTAGATTGGTTTAAAGAACCAGACTGTACAATATAAGTGATAGGTATTGGAAGATAATTGTAAATGTTTACGTAGTTTATATTATAAAAAGATAATGCCGTCCCAGGGGTGGGCAGTGTGCTGGGGCTGACTAGCAGAAAGGATCTCGGCTAGTCAGGGAAAGAACTTTTAGATTAGATTAAATAAACCACCTCTGGAAACAACAGAAGAAATCTCCTGACTCTTTCTCTGGTGCTTGGGCTGGAACACAGAGACTCTAAAACACACACAGGTGGTCGGCTCAGGTTCCAGAGACACCACCGGCCACATCCAGGTTACAACAGCTCCATGAGCTTTGCTCAAGAGCTCCATGTCATACTAAAAATTAATATATTCATTATGAAAGCTCAAAGATTTATAATCACCAGAAAGAAACTTCATGTATCCCACTTGTACTTCCATTTTGGGCATTTACGAGGGTATTGTGTAGACTGGAGAGAAGTGGGTGTTTATTAAAGTTACCAACACTCCCATTATACAAATTTTGAAAGGCACACACATGAGCACGTTGCCCAAATTCATTAGACTCCTCTATATAGCAGACTCACTCTTCTGGTTATATTTTCCATGGAAGCAGCACACAAATAATTTATTCCCAAGTTTTTTCATCATATAATACTGAGATACAAGAGTAACAGTTTGCCTCAGTAATTTTGTAAAGCTTCTTTAAGCTAACACCGGTATTTTTTGCCTGCGGATTTCTGTCTTTTGGGGGAAAAAACTCTACCCATATAAAACCAGAGCGGCACAGTGGGCTTCACAGACATGTCATGAAAAGAAAATAAGTCATAAACAAGCATACTCATTTATTTATCACAAAGTCACTGCCACTGCAAAAGCAGAAATTAATCTGACAAAAGGCGGCAGTTACACTTTCATCAACTATTTTTGCAAAAGTGCGTATTATCTTTTCTGCAGTCAAAAAATTGCAATATTGCATGCAACACCCAACAAAATTGGCTATTTTTTAGCAGACACAGAACCATCTGGTGGGGAAGGGGAAAAGTGCACACACATAATAAAAAAACCCACAACAATTGAATTTTAAAAACCCCACAAACAAAATAAGTTCTAATGTCTTACTTACTGTCTTACTGTATGTTCTTCTAGTGATAGTCTTCCATACTCATTATTTCATTAAAAGAAATACTATTTAAACCATAGCCCTTTTGAAGGCTTTCAGACTCAGATGTAAAAACATCTAACAAGCTTCAGCATTGTTAAGGTTCCCACGTTTCTGTCTGTAATCTGTCAGTGGATGTACTTTGGTCTACTCTGTTCATAACCAACGTATTTCAGGTAATTTTGTACAGATACTTCTAATCATGTGCAAAGAGACCTCACAAACCAGGTGTGCACACAAAATATTTTGAATTTTTAAGTAATGATATTTATGGCAGCCACATGCAAAACAAAATTCCTATTTTCCCCTTTCTCATGACTCCAGAAAGAATATACTCTTGCTGTTGCAAGTAAATTTTGGTGTTAAGCTATTCAATTTGGAGAAGTTCTCAAACCAAAAAAAATTAACTTTTTTAACAGTGGCTCACTCCCACTGTCCAGACAGAGGTTCAGGTTACCTTATCATCATCCTTCCTCTTCAAATGAGAGAAAATGCATTTTCAGTCTTGGTTTTTGAGTTTACAAAACCATATAGCTAAGAAAGTTTTGATCAGTTTAGTCTCACCTGTAACAGTAAATTACAGTCACTCCCTTGTAAGACTCATGGAATCCTATGTATTTACTGGGCAGAGGCTTCAGTAAAGTTTTGGATAATTCATTTGCACTAGGCATATATTAGCTTCAGAAGCTTACTTCTGGTCCACAGATGAATTACAACATCTATTCTACTACAATGTTTAGTTGGAACAGTCTTGTTTACAGCAGGATATGTTTCTAAAAGTAATCTTGCTAGTAAGAAGACGTAACTTTCAAAAAGTCTTAAATCATCCTTATTTTGGACAATACTTGAATTTCTTAAACTCCTAACCTGTAGTAAACCTCAAAGGTAAGAGTCCATGAATTTAGCAGTCCACTCTACAGAGCAGTTCACAGAGCATGTAAAAATCACTTCTATTTGAAACACTGTTATAATGAAAAGAACTATAATTACATACACAGACACACAGAATATTAGTTGCTAGGTGTTGTTCAATATGATATGAGCTGATATTAAACAAACAAAATCTAAGAAAAGAAACCAAAAAACACTGCAAAACCAGGTAAGTCCATGTCCTTTACACATGTAAAAGCTACACATCATATTGGTGAATGGGGGCAAAAGTCCCACTGAGGAACATCTCACAGAAACAGAACCATTCAGGATGGAACACCTGAGATCATCTGCTCAAGGAAGGTCAGCCAGAATAGATCATCCAGGATCTTGTCCAGTCAGATTTTAAGTCACCAAGATTACCTTCACAAATTCCTAAGAAAGTTATTCCAATGTTTGGCCACCATCACAGTTAAAAAAAATCTTCCTGTGTTCAGGAATTATTAATGATTTGAATTTTACTAGGCCCAGTACTGATCTGTAGGGTTCAGCACTAGTGACTTGACTGAACTTGTCTGGATACATACAGCCCGCTTCTCTGTGATATTTACCTTTACTTTGTAAAACTTTGACACATCATCTACTTGCCTCCACTATGTATTGCTATGAAACAAGATAAATGGATCAAATTTTATTTGGTCTGTCTTCTAGTCACTGTGATACTCCTAAACCAGCAAGGGAAATGTTTAATGAGTCATAAAACTAGATTATAAACTACAACAGCAATTCTTCTTTTCTTCTCCCCACAAATAACCATTCCAGTGCAGGAAAGACTGTTGATAACTTCAGAAGAGAAAGCTCTCATTACTCCGCCCCATGGGTTTTGTAATCTGTGCAATCACATTAAGCAGCAGAAACTCGAAATTATTATCTCAGTCTACAGAAACAAAAGAAGCAGTTGAGCTACAATTCTGTATGTCTTTTAATGATCTGCTACACCCCACACAAACCATGTCAGCACTGGAAAATTAATTCATAGTTTTAAGCCACAATGCCAAACATTAAGGAGGATCAATATTTCATCTTTTCAAGGGTAGTGAATCTCTTGCTATGAGCCCATTCATCAGGAAACAAGCACAAAACTTACCAGGATATATTTATCTATATGAAGCAAGTAAATCTGCCCCTTTCCTTCTCTCCCTCAAAAGCCATCAAGTGCTTTCACAGGGTGTAGTATATTTTGCTTTATTTCCTGAATAGTTATTTACTAATAGAGAATCGTCTTGAGTTGCATAACCTCCACCTAATGTAACAGGTAAATTTAAAGAATTAGATGAAAACTGAGCCATATGCCATAATCTTTTATTGTAGCACTAGTTTAAAAATAATGGCAGAGTCACTGAGCACAGTCCTTGGAACCCAAGGAAGAGGGCAGAAGCTTCATAAGAGAACAGAAAAAAAAAGATTATTACCAAAGTAAAGCAAGTGTAGAGGGCATCTTACTCAGTAAATTTTTTCTGTCAATACTGAATTTTCAGTAGTAGACAATATAGATTAATGTCTGACAACATTGGCTGACTTGTGACCACTCGCATTGTGCTATACAAATATGACTTTAATAACATGACTCAAAATGTAATAAAAATATAAGTAAAAAAGAAAATAAAGCCATAATCTAGTTTTGTAGCTTCCACACACATTCTTGCTAGCCTTCAGCATTGTGTTTCTTGGAGTTGAGAATTACTCCATCACATTTGGAAATGACAAAGCATACACGGATGTAGTAAGAAAATAGGTTTTATTTTAAAATTTTATAGAAACATTTTAAGAGTGCTTAAATAAAGCAGCTGGATGGCAAGTTTCTGTATATATATTCCAGATAGAAACTCAAGTACCCAATTAACAAATATTCTGATTTTGCAACTCAGCTATTCTATCATAACTATTTACATTTTCCTACAAATATTAAGAAGTGAACTTATGCCATTGAGATAATATGCAAAAATATTTCTAAAACATAGTCAAACTCACACATTCCCAAGTGCTCCTACAGACAAATCCCCAAAGGCACGAGCCCAGAATATGTGCACATTAAGTCCTTTTTAAACATACACCGTTCCCTTCAATACACCAAGCTACTTATTTTCTTCCACTATAGTAACATTTATGGATAAACGGGCTCAGTCAGGTCAGTTGAGTCTATTTTTCCTGTTTTATGATCAGAGTATTCCACTTTGTTTCAATTAAATTACATACTAGACTTCTAAAATTAGACTGCAAATTTCAGTGTAACTTCTCTGGATAGCCACAATCTAATACCATACAATGTTTAGCAAATTTGAGAATAGTACAGATTCAAAATATTCCAAGCTGTTCAAATGTTGAATATGATCTTTTATATTTAGGCAACAGAGTACAAGAACTTTGGTACAAGTATTGTAACAATATTTCTTTTCACAGTTTTCTTTCCGAAGTCCCTGATTTGCGTATCATTTTTTGTGTATAGCAGACATCTTTTCTGCAGTCTTTCGTGGCACGGCTTTAGCTACTTGTGGAGGCTTGTAGAAATACACTGCCATGAACGCAAAGATGATTGTGATGACTTTGCAAGCAGCACCTGAATGCAAAGAACAGGAGAGTCTTTATCGCACTCACTTTCAGTAACAGACACAGTGTTTTACCAATTTATAAAACTTCATATGGTGAGTTACATACACCCTCTAAGACTGAAATTCATAGCCTCCATTTAAATGCATTTTACATGAGTGGCAAAGGGCAGATGAAGACAATCAAACAGCTGAATTCAGACCCTTCACCTGCCTGCCAATTTCTGCTTGCAGCAGCTATTATTTGTTCCAGTCCTGTATTTCTTCACCCTATTCTAGTTTAAAGTACAAGTCTTTCTTATTTCTTGCTTCAGTACTGTCATTTATTATATCAATATTCTCTTTTCCAGAAAGTAAAACCTCCCATGTAGAATACCTGTTAAGTATTCTCATCAGTGCTCTTAAAAGGTTACAGAAAGGTGTTTGTGCAACTTGGAAGGACAAGGAGAAAGGCAAAACAGGGGCTTGTATTTGATCACAAATATGCCATGAGATTCTTAACTTCAAATTGTGACTACTGCTTTTTCAGTTTCAGGATTAGACATCAGTACTTCAGTTTAGACACTGTAAATATCATTGCCACTAGAAGACACAACAACAGCAAGATGCAAGCTTAGCATATCCTCGCTCACACTGGCGTATATACCTCACATTTGAAGGGAACAGATTGTTAAACAAGTCAGGAATTTTTCTGATTAGCGTTCAGAGATATTTTCAAGATCTTTATATAAGTTATGGAAAATACCTGAAATACAAAAAGCGGAAGACAACTCCCCAGACCTTAAGTGCCAACACACCAACCCAGATAATCACAGAATGGTTTGAGTTGGAAAGGAACCTAAAGACTGTCTACTTCCAACTCTCTGCTGAGGCAGGGACACCTTCCACTCGATAAGATTGCTCAGTATCCCATACCTTGAATACTTCCAGGCATGGGGCATCCATAAAGTGTCTGTGCAACCTGTTTCAGTGCCTGGCCACCCTCTCAGTAAATAGTTTCTTCCTAATATCAAACCAAAACCTACTCTCTGAGTTTCAATCCATTACCCCTCGTTCCTTCACAATCCTCTCTTAGGGAGAGTCCTTTACTTATCTTTCTTGTAGGTACCCCTTCAGGTACTGAAAGATCTCAGTAAGGTCAGCTTGTAGACTTCACTTTCCCCGGTTCAGCAAACCCAGTTCTCTCAGCCTTTTCTTTATAGGAGAGGTGCTCCATCCCTCTATTCATCTTCACACTCCTAATCATGCTCATTGCCCTGAAGACAGACTAAAGTGTGAGCCAGTCCCTTAAAAATCTAGTAAATGAAGTGTGACAATGAAGCAAGATCAAAGACCAAAATTATTTTGTATTATTATTAAAAGAGTTTTTTAAGTAACATTTAAGGTTTACTTACTGTGGTGTTACTCCTTCCATAATATTTTGCTGATCATTTATGAAAAAAATTTTAAAACACTGCTGCTAAAAATGAAAAGTGTAAGGTTTTATTTCAAAATAATTCCCATCTAGCAGTCACCTAGTATATGCATTTAATATAAAAGACTTACTTATGCCCATCAGCAAATAAGCCATTCTTTCATTGTCATATACCCAGCAAGCTCCTTTCATTTCACATTCATTAATATCCCACAGGGTGCAACTGCTGTCTATAGCAACACCAAACAAAACTGGTCCAGGAATAGTACCTAAAAAAACACAGTTAACACATCAGAATGTTTGAGTTACTTGGCATATTTGGTTTTCATGCATACAGTGAAATGCCAAAGTGGTGGAGAAGATAAAATGGGAGTACCAAATACAAAAAAAAAAAATTATTCCAAGTCATAGGCTTCATATTACACAGTAAGTCTGCATCTAACATCGCTCTCAGTTAATAGGTAGGATGCATAGAGTTAATTCATTATACAGTTCTCACTTTGTTAAGCAAGAGTTTATTCAAAGACTTGAGCTTCTTAACTTCCTTGGTCTTCTGTGAGAAAAAAGTAATCAAAATCAGTGGTGAAAACAACTAATCCAGGAATCAGGAATTTAACTGAAAGGAAAAAAGTCCCTTTCTTCAGACCATACACACCAATCTGTTCCAAATTAAGAGAACTAAAATATTATTGTGTTAAATGTTCAGTTACACATTTCTCCCCATTCCTCCGATGCAGCAAAGCTTCTAGTAAAAATTTCACCAAAAAAAACCCCCAGTGTTTAAAATTATTCTTGCCTAGATTTTAATAACTCTGTGTGATTTTTGTGGGTCACAATGCACAAGTGTCTGGCATCCAGATATAGCCAATTTCAGAATAAACACACTAGGGACATCACTGCATACCCAACCTACCCAAGGTTTAAACTCCTAGAGCTAACCAAGTAGCTGTGTCTCTCATTATGCCTTCAGCCTAAAACCCGTGTGATTCCTAAAGCCTACAGCACAAATATGTTGCTTGCAAGTAATGCTGTGTAAAGCAATGCCACAGTGAAGTTAGGAATTAGAGGTGTAGCATAAATATCTGAACTCTGAGTAAAGTGAAATAGAAAGATACGACACTGAGCACAACCTTCCAGCTAATTTCTACTGTGAGAATGTTTGCTTCTATTTCACTTCATCAGCAGAATGACTTAGATTGATCAGTTTGAATACAGCAATGCAGATCTCACACTGTTAGATATATGATCTCAAAGGAGAGGGAATGGCTGAAGTATTAAATATTGGCATGGAAGTCCAAACTGGAACTGTGTCTTGTCCCAGTCTTAAAATAAGCATGCCATTTAAAAACCATCTACTACTACAATAAGGTTTTTAATTGAGCCTGAGAAAATTCAGTTCCATGTGGACCAGAAAATACCTATGCTTATCTTTGTTTTACTTGAGGAGCTTCATCTGTCTTACTGAAATACTGGAGGTGCTTAGATTTAGTAATATATTTCCCACATTATACTCTATAATTATTTATACACAATTACCTACAATTTCAATAAATGCTAAAATTAGTCAAAAACACTTTAAAGGAAGGAAGGGGAGGAAAAGGTTCCACGTATTCACTTTTCTTTTAACTTCTGGATTTCAGATGTTACATAAAAGTGTTATCTATTACATCAGTTCTTCTCTCAGCTTCCAGAATAGGCCTTCTTCTGGGGGAAGTAGCAGCAGATGCCTTTACCTGAAAGAATGACAGTTACCTGGTTTGTGCTTACAAGAATGAGAAAGGCTACAGAGAGCATGAATTCCTTATTAGCAAGGGATTTGAATCCAGATGGTACCTTACAAGAAGTGTATCCTATAAGACAATGACAGACTGCTTCAAGCTGATCTGAAAGCTTCTTAATTAATTATTTAAAAGTCTAGAAAAAAAGTGTCAAATAAATAGATTATTCAGAGGCAAATGTTTCAACAAGAAAGTCATACCCAGTAGTCGCAGAAACACTAACTGTACTCCAAGAGCAAATGAGCGCTGCTTATCTGGCACACACCTGTAAACAAGATTTGCAGTTTAAGACAGAGTAAACAAGTCCCACTTCTGTGCTGTGTCCCTTAGTGAGTATTCTTTTTCTCTATATACTCTTTTCACCAGTTGATTCCTGAGAGGTTTAGAAATCCAGCGTGCAGAACAACCAACCAAACTATTTCAAGTGGTGTTTAGGTAAGACACCAGTAGCCCATCAAGAAATTTCAGATTTAACTAGTTTAACGAAATAGTACAAACAAAAAGGAAGCTTTCTATCAGCACCCTGATATACTGTTGAACATTTTTTCCATAGAACAACCAAAGAAATAAGGGATGCAATCCTGAGCCACTCTATCTAAAGAAGCAATACATGAATTGAGACTAGACTACAGCACAACACAACAAAATGTATTTTCATAACCTTTGCGTACATTCACTTTACTTCATGAATAAACTGTGCTGGCCTATGCTATGCAAACCAATATAATGATTTAACAAGTAGTGAAATCTATTTTAGTTCTTACCTACTTTTTTAAAGGTATTTTTCCAGGAACAAACATATTCTCATGATAGTGCCTTAAAGGTGCTACCATAGAGGTTAAATACAACCTAAATTGGTTAATTTATGTAATTTAGTTTCAGAAGTATTTTCTTTAATAAACTGTATTGAAAAACAGTGTTGAAAAAGACCATATTTACACATTCAGAAGTTACTCCTATATTCAGCAGCACGTGTTAGAATTACCCACATCAAAACATCCAAGATGAGCACTTTTCAGCAGTGTTAGAATTCTGTTATCCATAAAGGCAGTTAAGAGAAGGAGATTGAGTTTTACATCATGCAGGTGATTATTTTGAGAACTAGAACGCTGTCATGAATGTATGGGTTTTTGTTTGAAATTGCATGAAATAGCCTCATTGAAAAGACACCAGAATATACTGAAAATTTACTAACATTTAGCTATACAAATTAGTTTTTGAAAAATTAAACTACTTGCAGTCCTTTTTTCCATAAAAATTGTTCCACTATTTCAGCTGAATTATATAAGGATTCAAATATACAAATACTACTGCTTAGAATTATTAAAATAAAACTGTGTCAGCTCAATTTTGGAGATAATGCAGACCTTCACATCATTCTGCCCCCACACTAATATGACACGCTGTTAATTCCAGATTTACACCAGACCTGGAAAGGAGGCTACTTCAAAGTAGTGTTGTAGGATGTTACTGACTTGCTCAGCCCCCTGCCAAAGGGCATCTAGCCACATCCTCACAAAGCTAGAACTCTGAACTGACAGGAATCTAAGGCTGAGAATACAAGACTAATTGTTATTTTGCCCTTTTGCTGATCAAATTTGAAATGCTGACACTATCAATAGACAGGCTAGTCAAATATTTTCTTCATCAAAGTACATGGCACATTTATTCTTTTCTGCTTTAACTAAAACAGTCAAGAATGCTCCCATGAAATGGATTTTGCTTCATGTTAGAAAGATTTTTTTAAAAAATAGATTCAAAACTTACCTACTAAAAAGAGCGAACAGTGGTATGACTGTGCTCTGTTTAAAATATTGCTTGCTTACTACACAACCTCGTTCAAATAACACATTGCAAAGCAAAAGAAATAAAAGTATTTCACTGATATTAATTTTCGAAAGAATGTTACCCTTCTTTCAGACCAAAAAACATACCTGAGAATGGCCACAGTTGTTGGAGTAGTAGCCATAAATGTAAAAACAATAGCAAAAAAGAAGAAGGCCAGGAATAAAGGTAAAAATTTGCATTGTGTTGGACATTTCCCAGGGACAGCTTCCTGGAGGACGTCTTCTAAATCATTTTCTCTTTTTGGTTTCCCAATACAGGAACAGTTGTGGTATGTCTAAAAATAATTTATAAGACAAAATTTAGCTCCAAGAATGACCCAATTACACTGTTTTGGTAAATTTTCACTGTATTTGCATCACACAAGACAAGAATAAACACTGACTTTACTGTAAGGGAAACAATTTTCTGATGAGCATATGACAACAACATTAATTTTTAAAACTGGTTCATCAGAACTTGACTGATCTACCTCACCTGAGCAAAAGGTATTCTTGGCTTTTTGACTTTTTGTATGGAGCAAGCTTTTAGCTACAAGCATAAAAGAACTTGCAGATGTCAGAAGCAAACCATATGCAGAGAGGCAAGCTCGACTCTTAAGACTTAAACAGGAAAGCATAGAAGCAATATAGGGCCACTTCTATAAGCGGTGAACAGGTGAACAAATGGAATATGCTCTTCATCTAAATCAACAGAAGTTTGTTTTCAAAGAAAAATACAATGTATCAGTGAAGTGTGAGGTTTTGACAGCAAGAAGTAGTTAGTATCCTGCATTTTCTTATGGATAAAACCTCCTCTCAGTTTCCAAAATAAAAGTACAAAGGCCTTGCCTAGGTCAGCTTGCCTTTTGGATCTCCCTACACTGCTCCCACATCCCCATTCAAGAGTTTGTTGTAAAGACAAGCACAGAAAGCCTCTCAGTTCCAGGAAGGCTTGATAATAACGTAGGCACATTCAAGTTTTCAAAACTCATGGAAGCAGGCTGTCATGTATACAATTAACATTGTATTTTGCTTAAACATCTAGATAAGAACTTCAGGTAATGTTAAGACAATTGCTGACTTTTTTGATTGTCAGTGGCGAACCATTAAACCATTACAAGGAGAGAAGGCCCAGAGGTGGGAAAGAGTGATGTGCACAGAAAGCTCAGAGAACAATGCAGGTTGTGAATCATAACTGTTGCAAAGAAAGTTATACAGAAGAGAAACAGCTCTGCCACTTCAGTCAATCAACAGTAGCGTAAATGCTTCTCTCTGAGCTCATTGAGAGAGTGGAAACATTTTGCTAAGTTAGCCAGACCAGCATGGTGGGGGAGTGAAGGGCAAGGAGTATAAAAACAGAGTATAAAAAGCCAGACAACTACCAGAAACACTTCAGAGACAAATGGGCTTGATGGGCTTCAACACCTGTATGCCTTCTTAAAAACTGGGGAGGCCCAGCATCGTGACAGTAACTCTATTAAGAGACCAGCAATGGGAGTCACAGTGGCATCATCAGTGAACTGTGTATTGTAATTGCTGGATTTTTATATTTATATTGTAGGGAAATATATATATTTTTTTTTTTTTGAAATACAGTGCGTTTTATAGGAAATGAGACCAAACTATGCCAGCTATCCTCATTGCATAAAGTACCTTTTTCATGTCGTTAAAACGATATGAGACACATCCTGCAAAACAGGGAGAAAAGTACTGGACTTCATCTCTGCCACAAATTGGGTAGTACATGGAGCGCAAACACCTGCAGTTAGCGTTGCACGGTGCTGTTAAGTTATTTAGAGTGCCTGTTCTGAAAAGCAGAAGTAAATAGGCATTTAATAAAGCAATTGAAAAACAGAAGATATGTAAATAAGTAATGCAATATTTATGGAATAATAAATTTTAAAATACTCTACTCATGTTATTTATGCACTTAGTTGTTTAAAAATAAGCATAGTTGTTACAGCTCTAGATTTTCCATTTATTTTGCATCTAGTTTATTTTCTATCCTCCAATTTCCACTCACAAAAGAGATGACAAAATTCTGCATCTCAGCCCAACTCTTATATTATCCTCTCCCTTCAACTTTGGTATTTGAATTTCTTCAATTTATAATTAAAAAAAAATAAATTCTAAGATTAAGAACAGTATTTGGAGTTGTTTATTCTACCGATCATACTCCAAGACTTTCCCCGTTTTTTAATTTAAGTCCAGTTGCAAAGCCACCTCATTTTTACTATTTTTAACACTGCCATGCAGACATCTGAATTGTATAAGCACTCAGACAACTGCACATGTTACATGCAGAGTGCAATGACACACCCTGAAGGATCTCAAATATTTTCTCTGGCTTTTTATGGAATAGCTAATAACTAACAGAGTTTAACTCTCGCATAATTTATTTGCTTTCAATTCAGGCATTTACTTCCAATACAGGTCATCATATGGTTTTATTTGATGTAGTCCCACTGTATTAACAGCATGAAAAATCTTTTTGGTTTATGTAAGGACTGCCCTAAGTGCCTTAGGAAAGAATGAAAGCAAATAAAAATATCCTTTGATTTTCTAATAATAGTTCATTAATAAGTGTTTTCACAGGTTATAAGTTCAGTTAGCTAAAACTAGGTTACTGACGCTGCCAGTAGAGTTTAAATATTGTACTGTAAAATTGAAGCTCCACATTAATTATCTCAAAGGTATGTTTCTTCATGAGAATTTGAGATGGCAAAAATACTAACAGGAGAAATAGTTTATCTAGGAATTAATTTACATTCAAACTTCAAATGGAGTATTAGGGACATCATAATTATTTATAAAATTCATTTGGTTATAGTACAGTAGAATCCCACTGAATTAATTTGTGATTTAAGCCTAAGCAAACTAACTGCAATTCTTTTAAGTATGAAGAATGAACTACAGTGCACCATTAGCAAATTCACTAATCACAGATTTGTACATTCAATGCCTTGCTAGCTTGTGAGGCATGCAAAGCCTAGAAATACTTAATAAATTTGGTGCCATTTGTCCTGTTTACATGAACGGCGTCTCTTTGCCCTGATCTCCAAAGAGGGACTGAACATTTAGTTATGCACAGTCAGAGAAAAATTTAACAAAAAATATACCCCTGGCTTTTCTAAAAAATCTAGCAGATGAGGTCATCAATTGCTCCTTATAAAACTCTATAGGAGTTTTTAAACAAGAGTCCCAGAGACATGTGAAAATGAAAAGTATGGAAATAGCCACTGCATTTCTGTTCCTTCAAGTTTCCAAGGAAGTACTGGGCAAGAGAATTTGGCAAAACCAATTATTTGAAGTGCCTGTTAGACAAAACAAACCATGTTAGTTCTGCTGATTGCCTAATTTAGTTATAAACAGTGTTACTAAAAGTAAGATACTGTTTTCATTAATACAAACAAATGATCCTGTGCTCATATGATTCTGAGACTAAACCTGCAAAAGTTTCCCTCACCTTTCCAAGCTATTTTTCAATAGGAAGATAAGGCTTGCCATGAAGGATTTCTTGAAATACTGCACAAAAATCTACATCAAATTCCAAGTCGACTCTCAGAGCAGTCTTATTATTTATTCTTACAGAATCATTCGTTCACTAGCATAAGCAGGAGGCGACTCTTGGCTCCTTCCACCAGTTTATAAATTTATTATTTTTTTTAAGATATTACTACATATTTTATTTCTTCATAGAAAACAGTTTAAGAACTGGCACTGCATTAGTGCCACTGACTATTCTGATGCACATGTCCAGTAAAGTATAATCCAACATGTAACACTGAATAAGGCAGAACTGAGCCATTTTTTATAATGGATGCCAAGGGAAGAGATATATTTCAGGACTGGTTAACTTCAAATTGCTTGTAGATAAGTAGTCGTCAGCAACAGTTAAGCTGTATAACTGATAAAGTTACACAAAACTGTAAAATACAAGTTTAGCAGTATTTAACTTATGATGAAAATTAGTTCAGCTGTAACTTTTGTCAGCTGCTTATCACAGGACCTGATATAAAAATACGGATAACTTCATATACCATTCTCTATACTGCATCTTCAGCATTGTATTGATGAATATATATTCTTTTGCTCAATATGTAACTATAAGCTTTCTACAACCAAAATCTGAATTCTGGTTCACAGTTCTGAATTGTCCAAGTCATCTTGAATTTTTTCACACACTGAAGCAAAGCCTTATATTAGTCAGATTTCAATACTGCCAATTTATATAACAAGTTGTAAAGATGAAATCAGAATGAGAGTTAATTTGGGCTTTAACGATTTTTATTTTCTTTCAGTCACCAGTGTAGAGAACTTTGTTGATTCACTTTGCATATGAGTAAATCTCTACCTTTCACCACTTTGCATGGGCATTAGAACTACAAAACTGAATTCCTCCCCACCCATCTTCTGTGTTTTCATGGTACATATCATGCTATTGTGTTAGTAAAGTTTACCACCCCTCTTCCCCATCTAATTTAGCTTCAAATGCCTTTTTATGCGTCGGAGAAGAACAATCAGATTATACTTTTATACTAGATAGTGGTACCTAGCCTTTGCATAAAATGGGGGATTTGGGAAAACAATAAAAAGGAATTGTTATTTACCAAAGTTATAAGGGAAAGTTATTTACCAACTTACACTACATAATTCATGCCTACGATTTTTTCAGATGGCACCTAGCAGTCCTCAAGTACCAGCCTACTAGGATTATTTTGCACAGCACCATCTGGCTCTTTGGCAGAGCCTCAAACAGCTGGTGCTGCCTCTGGCTCTGTTAATTCATGACAGGGTAATTCACCACTTGAGAGCAGACTTTTGGAATAGCTAGTTGCCTTCT
This sequence comes from Turdus rufiventris, assembly GCA_013186435.1. Lineage (NCBI taxonomy): Eukaryota > Metazoa > Chordata > Aves > Passeriformes > Turdidae > Turdus > Turdus rufiventris. The sequence goes on from PYHW01009435.1 coordinate 15,068, forward strand.
TTCCACTTTGAAACAGTGTTGACGTGTAATATTTGAAACTATGGGAATTGAATAAATATTGATATTAAACCCAAGAGTGCATTAAAATACATTTACCCATTATATGTTTCAGAGACACCTGCAAAAGGTTCATTCCCACATTTAGCGAATAAAAACACTGCATTTAATATAAGGGCCACTGCATAGGTCCTTATTGTGAACTTGATTATGCCTTTGCAGTCCATTTTGCACTTGGAAACCAAGACACCACTTATGACTTGGCCTAGTGCTGCAGCTGGAATTAGTACAAGTCCTAGAGGAAAACAAGACAAGGAGCAGTTACATAAAATGCAAGACATAATTGTGAAGCAATTAAGAGTAAAATTTATGCCAAGAAAAAAATCAAAACAGCTACCTGCAAAATGATATTGTTTTCAAAACATACTACCAGAATCTCACTGCGTAAGTAATTTATTCTACTGTTACATCACCTTTAGCCTTTCCAGAGGTTTAACTGGAGAATATAATTTATAGTTATCCAAAACCCAACTTCAACATAGCCAAGTTACATGACTTAGGGGCACTATGGATCGGGACTCTGAGCACCAGTAGGCATCCCCATGAAAATAGAAAATCCTCTTTCATTCTTTCAGTGGTTTTCTGACATGTCCCTGTTATTTTTTATATATCTGTTATGAACTTTTTAATAAGAGAACATAACCACTATTATACAAGAGACAGCACAACATGCAAGAAGACACCTACTGAAAGATTTAAAGAAGTCTAGATCAGTGGGTCAGTTTTCCTGTCATACTCCATTTACTCCACGATGATTTATCCTCTTTGCACTCCAAATAACTAACTGAGCATTTTGATATGGCTAATCTATAATACAACACAGAACTCAGTATAACTTACACCAATTTAAGACAGCTAACTATAGAGACAGTTCAGGTGCAGTAACAAAACTGCCCAGGCCACAGATCTGGGCATTTCACAAACCGTAGTCAATGATAGTTTAAATAGTTTCCACGATCATTGGTAATGCTTAGACTAATTAACTCAGTTCAGGTACAGCCAGCTTTCAACATTACTGTAGGCATTTCTTTAAAGCTTTACATTTAATAATCACAGCCAATATTTTCAACTCAAAGACATTCAAACAAAGTCCATGGACAAAAAAAATGCAACACTCAGTTTTCCACTTCACTCCTAGTTTTTGGTTAACAACTGAGCATGCATTTCAATGTGTTTTCATGTAAAACTTGCAGATGCTTTGTTTTGATACAACAATACTATCCAGTATTGCCCAGAGAAGTACAGTAATTTCAATACTATAAGGCTCACATTTTTGACTAAAATTTTGGCCCAAACTCGTAAGTGCGCCTTATATTCTGGCGCGCCTCATATGATGTACAAAGTTGCGAAATTTGCCACCTCCCAGAGGTGTGCCTTATAATCTGGTGCACCTTATAGTCGTGAAATTACTGTCATTCAGAAGTCTTTCCCAAATACATTTCTGTTGGAGAAAGAACAGCTCAACTACCATAGTGACATATTGCAGCACTCTACAGCTTAGGGAGACACATTCTTGAAATACTAAATCTGCATATTGCAAGCATTGGTTGGCATTATGGACATTTCTGCCTTGATCTGGTTGCTATTCTTCAGAATTTATTGTGTCAAAGTTAATCATGTGAGCCTACTGAGCATGCCTCTTTCATCCAATGTTTTCTGTTTCTTCAGAATTTATTGTGTCAAAGTTAATCGTGTGAGCCTACTGAGCATGCCTCTTTCATCCAATGTTTTCTGTTTCTTCAGAATTTATTGTGTCAAAGTTAATCATGTGAGCCTACTGAGCATGCCTCTTTCATCCAATGTTTTCTGTTTCTCCAACACTCAATTTTTCATAGCTCTCTCCTGTTCTACCTATTACTTCTGTATATCGGCTAATAAATAGGTGACAGTAAGCCCAACTATAGACAACATAATAGACTTGTTACATTCTGATTAATCATTTTATTGCAAACTCATTGTAATGTCAGTATGGAATTAAAATAGAGAAAGGGAAAGTCAACATCTTATTTGTAATAAGAACTAGTTTTTTTCTAGCTGCCCTTCATCTAGTTTGTTTTAGTAGGGACTAAGATATTAGTGTTCCTTCAGCCTATTTTAAATGGAACATTTTTCACCAAGAATAAGAAAGGAATAAACTAGAGTTTCATCAGCACACAAAATCCTCGGTATACTTTGAATATGAGTATCAAGTCTTCAGATACTGCAAACAACAAACAGAGCTAGTCTCATGATAAATTAAGTACTAGAGTACTTAAGGGCAGGCAAGAATAACAAAAATACTGTTCTGATTATTGCATTCCATCTAAGTACATTCACAAATATCTTATATAAAAAAGATACTCCTTTTATCTTCCATCAATAATGAAGTCTTCAATACAATACATTTAAGATGTAAAAATAAAAAGCCGTATTACCTCCAAGAGTTGCTGAAAAACTTGACGACTTTCCAAACTGATTTTCTATAAACTTTGGTAGAAATGTGGCAAATCCAGTGGCAACTAAAGCTTCTGAGGAACTGGCTATTATTAGACTCATAAGCACTGGATTCCTCAACAGTATCTATGGGGAAAAATTATCATAACGCTCCAGAAATTATTTGATCTTGGTACCAACTAAAGTAAAAGTTATTATATTTTAAAAGTAGATACTCTGAAATGGAACTTCAGTAATATGGTTTTCTAGCAATCTCAAGCATCAACAAAATGAATGTGCATTAAATTATCAGTAATCTTGAAGTCTTTTCTATCACAGCATAATAAGTATTTTTAAAGACCTCTAACATCTGAAAAAGAATTTCATTTCTCAGAATATATTCAATTTCAGCAAATTTGAGATTTTTCTTACCAGGAGAGCCATAGGAAAGTCTTTAAAACTTTGTCCAATATTGTTCATCTGAACCAGTACCTGACTTCCATCATCATGAGTTTCAGAGATTTTTTCAGCCTGAATTTTTGCAGTTCCTACAAATGGTCATATTTATCAACAATGAAAACATTGAATACCTGCACTCTTAGATAATGTCAAAAAATTACAAAAATTTATGTTTCCTTCAGTTGGGAAAACTATTTCAGATATTATAGGTCTTCTTGCCTGTTTTATTCATGCAGATTTTTAAAGAGATTAGTAATGTACTGTTGAAAGAAGATTTTTGTTGAAAGCATCACACTTCCGTTGGAAGGTCTTGGCTACAATAAGATATTATCAGAGACATCCTAAAAACTTCAGAGAATGCCAAAGTCCTTTTTTTTTTAAATCATCCTTACATTCTCCTACTTTATTTTTAATTTTCCTCCATCATTTCTCCTTCAGTATTAGCACAGTAAGTCCCTTTGGATGGTCATGGATGCTCTTTCTATAGTATTCTTGGTGGGTAACACAGAAGCTTTAAATATAGTCCTAGGTGCTTAGCTACAAGCATCTTTCAAACTGACCACCAGTCTCCATGCTTAGGTATACATTTCCAGTCCTAATGTACATCATTACAGAGAATCACCGAATCAAGGAATGGTTTGAGTTGAAAGAGGATCTTTAAGAACATCTATTCCCAACGGCCTGGCCATACAGGCAAGACTACCATACGCAAGATCCTCTCTCTAGCTGATCTGCCTCCTTTTAAAGGCTGCATATTGGAGGAGGAAGCAACAGCAAAAAAATACTTGTCCTCAGATTTCAGTCAAAGGCAGTTAACTGAGAAACAAAACCGAAGAGGAAACATTCAGTTCAGTAGTCTATAACCCACAAATATGAACAAATGTCTCTTCCAAAGTAGCCAAGTATTGCTAAGCCTTTACCTGGTAGGTGCCTTGGAAAGCATGAAAAAGGTATTATAAGTAGCCAAATTGCAAAAAAGCATGCAAGAAATCCTATCCACCATGCTCCAAGCCAACGTGGGTCATCTTGATCCACCTTTGTACTGGAAAAGTAATTCAGAAAAAGCAAGTTTACCTTTCTGAATTTCAGATTTCAGTGAGCTGGAGTATTTCCTTTTAATACTTATTAACAGAAAGCCTTTTAATATTGCTGTTTTCTTAGTTTGACACGTTTATTGTTTGCTTGTTTATACCAACTTCACTGGGCAATTATAAAAATATTGACTTCTACCAAATGTAGCCTTCAACTCATTAGTTACTGTCATTCCAATTGGACTATTCTTTTGCTTGGATTTCAAGATTCTGAGACATTATGAATATACTGGAAATGCTGGATTTACAAAGATTCCCCATAATCTATGAGTTATATCAAAACCAGTTCAGAAGTTCGGAATGCCATTGCATGGACCTGAAAGCTCTAAAACAGAGGAAATAAAAATGCAAATGAAGTTGCTGGTTTAGACATTAGTATAATTCATAACACTTCTTTTAAAAATGGACAATTACTCAACTGATAGATTTTTTGGCAAGCTCTTCCTTAGGAGTTAAGGAGCAATATCCTAACCCTCATATTCCAATTCAAGGAAACATTTCTACAATAAACCAGTAGGTGCAACTTAACCCTAAATAGATGACTAAGCAAAAGAAAAAGCATTTTTTGCTACCGAGGTTTAAAATAGCTAATATTTAAATGCTATAATTATTTACACTACAGAGAAACTTTCACAATCAAGTCAGTAACTCTGGCAAGTAACTTGCTTGAAGCCTAAGTGAAACTTGTTTTCATGTTAACGAAGCTCTTGAAAATATGGTACTTTCTGAAAAAAATTTCTCCTCACAGAGGGAAAAGCTGAATATTTGGATAAAAATTATTAGGAAAAGGAAATAGGAAGCAACAAACTAAGTTGTATCTTGCCTTTTTGGGATCTGAATGTCAATATAAACCTTAAGCAGCTGCCCTCCTAAGACATAGCCAATAGCAGGACCCAGCAGAGACATGGCATAGCCAACTCCTAGAAGAGAAAACACATCAAAGTACATCAAGACTTTCTTAAATATTTTTAAAGCTTTCTTTTAAAAAAATTCTTAAGTCAACTTCAGATCAAAAGGTTTCTATAAGTCAACCTGTTCTTTCACTGCCACTACTTCTGTTATAGCATATAGAAGGTAAGATCTGTAATTATGCCTCAACAAGGAAATTTGCAGCTCTCAGAATCTTAAAATCAGAGGTTCAGCAAAAGGCATTTCACTGACTGCATCTTTAAGCATTATTAGATTGCTTTTTCCCCATTTTGTGCCTACCTTAAAAAGATAAGTGGTGAAAAATAATTAGTGAAATTATGAACATTAGTTATTAACTGTATTAACCACAGTCTTAAAGAACTTGCTAATTTATGTTTTAAAATCTTAAGCAATTTTCTAAATCTTCTAAAAAGAGAGAACAGAGTTACATGAAAGTGTCCGACAGGAGTAGTATCTGCCTTAAAATACAAAGCCAAGGTTCTTAACAGCTCATGACCCTTTTAAAGAATCAAACCCAAACAAACCACAAAACAAACAAACCCCCTGACTCCCGCCCCCCAAAAAAGAAAACATCAACCTAAAAAGTTGCTTGTGTAACCCTGCAAAAGAGTACCAGACTTTTTTGATGCAATAATGTGACACCAGCGTTCCTGGCCTACCAGACAGATTTCTGTTGCAGTTCAGCACTGACTGATAGCAGGCAACACTGTCTCTGAAGTCTTGCAATTAATAGCAATTAGATCCATCCTTGATTAGTAAACATGTATTCTTTCTCTTTCCTCAGGTGGAATAATCTCGATTTCTCATTTGTTTCTGAAGTGTATGGATCAAAAGCACTTAATTTTCCTCTAGTTAGTAAGAGAAAATGACGGGGGAGTCAGGAGAGTGAGAGGAGTGCAAGAGTGCAAATGTGACAGCCAACTAAGTAAAAATAAATATTGAGTAGATATATGTTTCAGATTTTTCCATGTTTCAGAAATAGTGACATGGTCACAAGAACTGTCCGAGTTAAGTTCATATTCATCCTACAGAATTTCAAACTGAGCTTAGAAAGTGCCTACTTTCTCCCCCACAATTTAAGTACCATTTGGAATTGTTTAACTTCAGTGGCTTTAGTTGTACATGTCCCAGTCCTCATGAAAATTCACCCAGTGTAGAAGAGAAAGAAAAAAGGTGGTAGCACCCATTTATGGACAATTTCAGGAGTGTGTCCTGGATTTATTTTGGTTTTGTTTTGTGGGGGTTTTTTGGGTTTTGGTTTTTTCCTTGCATAGTATAAGCCTTTTTGTATAAAGTAAAGCAACACAACATACTTTAACACAATGCATTGCATGAAGCAAGAAAAGGAATCAAGGCTTAGTTACCTACCCACTGACTTGCATTCCAGTTTTGTTGTATTAGGCAGAATACACTGCTCTTCTGAACTCAATTGCCTGAAGACAATGCATGCGTTAGTTTATTGTATTGGTCTTTTTTTAAAAGACCAGTGAACACTGACACCATTCTCTTGAGTTTTCAAATCACTACTTTTACTCCAGTTATGTAGACAACCCTAATTTTGCTCCATGTCTTTTATGGGTTTCAAGGGAGGAGGCAGAGGAGTAAGAAAAAAATGGAATATTATCTCTCTCAAAATAAAGAAACAGCAAAACCAAAACTTGTCTTTGTCATCTAAGATTTATCATATGAACCTATCCTATTTGTTGGCATCAAATGAAGTAGCTTGCCTGGAAAACAGATGTATGCAAACAGATAATTATTTCAATTTTTCCCCTTAAAATATTGATTTAGTCTGAAAACAGTCTTGGAACCTGAGAAGTTTTTAATTCCTCCTGCAAATTACAAGTATAGGTAATATGTTTTTAATCTAGTTACATATGAAATAGAAGAAACAAGTATCTTCATACTCATAGAAAACAGACTTAAACTGCAATGAACTTGGCAACAAAATGGTACATAACCTGCAGAATAAAAATTGAAGAGGCTAAAGCACTCTAGTATCGAAATCTCACAGTTAACCAATGTAGAAATACTTTATGCATGTAAGTAATAATTACAAGACTGTTTAATTAGAGAATTCATAGCAACACTTGGAATGCATTGCAGTCTAGGATCTATCCAGACAAAGTTATTATTAAACAGTTTTAAAGTTACCTATATAGAGGGAAGCCTTGTGTTTTGGGACACTATCATCAATAAAAGCTGTCCCCAAAGTATACAGAGGAGTTCCTCCAACTCCTAGCAGCAGCTGTCCGAGGATAAAGACATACAGGTAGTTGTGAAGTGAAGAGTTTGTGCTGGTTCTGCAAGTGGCATTAGCAAACGCGGTTTCTGCAGTTTGGCATGTGTCTGAAAAACAGGAACAGCAAGACTTTACAACTCCGTTATCTACCTCATCACAGTCCAACTTGAAGAATAATCTGTAGTGAAAGCTAAACTACAAAAGAATGCTGTTATGTCAGCATTTTGATTTTCACGCTTATTAATATACCCAATATGCCAAGCCTTCTGTGATAGCACATCCTCCAAAAGAAATACTAGCAGGGCTTTTTTTTCTTCCCCTCCAAGAAGGAAACAGGAAGGAAATAGCCTAATAAATTTGTTTTGACTTGTTGAAAGTACTATTGACCAGATGTATGAAAAAAACCAAACAACCAACCATCTGTCAAATGGTCATTCCAGAAGTCATGAATACAACGTAAAAGATACTTCATTGTATTCTTATACCTAATAAAAATTCTGAGGAGCACTAACTTCCACTCTAAAGTGACAGAGCAGCCTGAACAACCTGAGGAAATCTAGACTTGATGGAAAATGCAGTCTGTCATTAACAAAGAAAATCCTCCCTTTACTCTTTTGGGAAGTGTTTGCCTACGAAAAAGGGAAAAACCTAAAAAACCTACACCACTATCTCTCACAGAACACACGCTGCCATGTCTCTAGAAGGAGAAGTTAATACAAAGCATCTGTACTTGTGTACACACACAAAGAGGAAAGCAGTGGTACAGCAGTGTAAGGAAGGAACAGAAAAGAGGAACTGAAAACAGGGAGTATTGTGGTGTCTTCTTTCTCTTGCCATCATTGAACTTTTGGTAGTAGAATACCAATAGACAAGACATTTCCATATTTCTCCACATAACAACATAAAATCCCAAGAAGGAGGATAAACCCATCAGTTCGGTAGTAATGAGCTCCACTGAATAAATATATGAAAATGTCCTCCAGGTCAGATAAGTAGACTGATTAATTCACACTATTTTTCCACAAAATTATTACAGCCTTTCATTTCCTTTGGTCCTTTTACATCCCAGTACACCTTTTACTTATGCAAAGAAGGGGCAAGATCAGTCCACACCATGGGCTTACATTTTCTTTGAATACCTAGTGTGTGGCCAACACTTCCTTAGGCTTTGTTTTGTATCTTAACCATTACTTCTTGGAGCACATAATAGGTGATACAGTGCCATTGCACAGAAACAGGTCAACATGTGGGATGAGAAAACCCCACTTCAAAAGAGTCTTTGAAGTTTTGCTTCATTTCAACTTAGGTAGGATCCTGGGTAATCTGTTCCAGTGTTGGTCACAATGTCTTCAAAATGAAGTTACCTTCCTTGTGCCAAGTAAGTAGCTACAATTCCCATTTGCTGTCACAAGAGACATGTTTAATTTTTAAAATAAAATCTGAGAGTGAAATTTAAAGGTATACTGCTTATAATATTTACAGTTTTCACAGTCCTCTGCACCATCTGATTAATCAAATTAAGTTGATTATGTTACGGTTGCACCAGCAGGGGGAACCTCTTTACTGCACATAATTGAGCCAGCTGGAAAAGTTACCAAATAGCTGTGTTACAAATTGAGTCTAAAACCTTTCTGAAGAATAGAGAATGCATTTTACAGTGGTTTTATTAACATTATAAGCAGACCATTGATTAGAAAATCTTTCAATGTGAAATGGATTCAACTATTTCTAGGAAGTAGCATTATGATAAATAAATTATCAAATAGATATGTATAATAGAATATGTGTATACTCAGAATAAAAGTAAATTATTATCAAAATAAAGCAGTAAGTTCCAGGAAGTCTGTAAGAGGCTAGATGTATTTTATATTTCAGACTGGACTATAAATTTGGCAGCCACATTAAATACTGCATTAAACTATAAAGTTATCCTGCACAAAAAACTCACTGTACTGACATATAACAGACAAACATTAACAATCAAGTAGCCAACTAGTAATAAGACCTGTTCAGAAATAAATTAATATTTTTTAGTATGAAGCATCAAACAATTAAAAACGAAGGCTTCTGGGATATGGTGCTATTAAATTCTGCAACTAATTGTATAGTTCAAATGTTTCATCAACCTCAGAACTAGCTAAACCAGACACCCCATAATCCTGTGCTGTGGTTAACTTTACAGTTAAGAGATGCTGTTGTACTGCACCTGAAATTTTACGTTGACTGCCATGGTGCAGACACTCCCTGCACTCTCAGTAATTTATCTTTGATAGTGTTTTGTTTAAGTGAGCTTAAGTTCTTAAATGTGCTCACCACAGAACAGCACAGGCACCTGCATTACAACAGTCAAAACAAGCAGGCAAGCTGTTAGCTAACAGCACCACGGTGAAGAAACACATTCCAATTCACAAACTGGATCTAGATTTCAAAAGTCCATGTAAAACATTGTCCATAATAAAGGTATCAATAGCTCCAGCCATCTTCAATGATAGATGTTGGAAAAACAGCAGCATGTTCTTTGGAATTTCAACTAAAATTGTCTGAAGGAGAAACAACAGTTGCAATAGTTGGTAATCTGCTCTCCCACACTCATCTTGTTCCAAAAAAAAAAAAAAAATCAGATTTAAACTTCTATGTATTAAATTGTATTAAATTCAGTTTCCCTTTCATCACAGTGAAGTAAAGGGGTCAATACTGAAACCAAAATTGTAGGGAAATGGGACAGTAACAGAGCCAGAAGCAAGTAACCAGCTGTCCCTCTCCCAAGAGCTAACAAGTAATTACCTGCTCATAGCTCACAAAACACCAAAGATGGTTTCTTTTGACCCAGCTTTTTAAGCTAACATCTGGACAGATTGTAGAAGTGGACAAAATTATTACTAATAAAAAAAAATTAATTTGAGAATCAACAACCTTTCGGCATTTTGTTTAATAGCTACTATTTATTTTTTACTGAGCACTCTAATAGTCAGTCACGGAAGGCATGATTTTGATTAGAGACTGCAATAACATGACAATCCTAAAAGATTAAGTCATCCTGCTTTAAATGTATGCCAATTTATAGGTGTGCCACCAAACTGAAATACAAATAGTTGGCACGAATCACACTGCACTGTCTTGTTTTGTGAGAAAAGTTTAAGAACTGAGAGATAGGTATAGCCATGATTTAAGTACTGCTTTGTTCAGTACTGCTTTTTCCTTCTTTATTTCAAATAATCCACAAGTTAAAATTAAGAACTTTTTAAAAAGAACTTAGAGAAACTTGTTAGTGAATTAATCAGCATGCTTTTAATAGTTCAAAACAAAGAAATGCAAGAAGTAGCCACATTTCAGGAAAGATGGTAAGTCTAAGAAAGCTTTACTAAGTACAGTAAGCTTTAACATTTCTCCTATATTGCTGACCTAATTTGATTCCTAGTCACAAAGAGATGTCAGATAATTCTTTAAAGTAAGTTTTAATTGCATTCATCAAGGCAAGAAAAAAAAATTATTCAAATGTTGCTTTAGAGTAAGACTGGATACTGATGCTCAGATTTCTTCTGAAAAAATAAAGTTCACTGCAGAGAGGCAGCTTTTGAACTTACGGATTTCAAATAATCAATTTTCAGTTACAGATAGAACCCGATTTTAGGACAGAGATGAACTGCATTGCACCAAAGAAGGAGTTGCACCAAGTTGACAGAGAGATTTTAATTTTTATCGTAATTTTCAAAACAACCAGAAGCTTACCTTCAATTTTACCTCCATATTCGTATTTTCCACTAGTGAAGTGTGGTAAGGAATACGTAAGTGAGCCCACACCTAGCATAAATGCTGAGAAAGCAAGCCATCGTGGTTTGTGCCCTCTTTCTCCAGAGTAAGATACAAACAGTGATAATAAACAAAAAGCAATGTCATAGCTTGCAGAGATTAAGCCAGTGAGGGAACTGCTCAACTCATAACGCTTCTCAATTGTTGAAATACTAATGTTAATCAGGCCATTTACCACAATACCTATAAAAATAAAAATAAAGGAGATAATTAGTCAAAGATACTTTAATTCAATAGAGTTGCAGAAGTAAACTTACCCTTGTATGATGGAAAGGTAAAAATTAATATATATTTATACAAGGCTCCTTTATGAGGTGTTAGCTGTAAGATACAAGTACACAGTAGATCAATACAGTGCCAGCTTAGCCAGCCAAATTGCACAGTATTTGTCTGAAGCACAGATTTCAAACAAAATGCATTATGGTGTCAGAAGATACTTTAAAGGTAATTTAGTCAAGGTTATAACTCGCATTAGAATACCTGCTACAACTGAAGCAAGTTCAGGACATAGTTTCCAAACTGTTACAAACAACGAACTCCCTGACAACACAAAAGGAAGATAAAAAAAGGCTTTTTAATGAACATGCATCCTGTGTACTATAAAAAAAGTGTAAAGCTATTTAAAAATTCTCTATAAGTGCTTCAGGAAAAAAGATTTTCCCCTTGTATCTGTAATTTCCCTGAAGTAAAAACATCAATCAACCTAGAAAAAAGTCATTGCATAAGCTGCCCCACTAAAGCACAGATGAACCGCAAAAGAATTAACTTAAAGTAGAACTAAACTGCAATTGCCAGTTAATAGTTAAACACTCTGTCCATTTTCACAAAAGTATTGTTTGTAGACTAACTTGAATCTTCTACCCTGCTTCACATTCTGTTTCTGTGGAAAAGACCAGGTAATTAAACTTTCAGGAATGTGGTTTCAGCAGTCCCAGAATGCGATTCAGTTACAAGATAAATAGCTGTAATTATAACACTGTCAGGTAATTTTATGGTAGTCTAATTACATTGTGCCTATAATAAAATATATACCTGAAGAAAAAAATTGCAAAGCCTTAGAGTCAGATGTTTGAGTTCTGTAACCTTACACACGACTGATGAGGATCTTCCCTGACACAGGCCCTACTGCTACTCTTACTCTAAAATTAAAACATTTTCCATTGTCATTCTAAGGGGAGAACACAAGATTAGTGACAGAAATGTGTTTAAGTTAGTTTTCATTGCACCATCCATAAGAAGAACTACTTAAGCCAAATTTCAACATCTCCTTACAGCACTCTAAAATATTAAAAAAAAAAATACTCAAAATAAACCAGCTGTTTTGTAATGGCCAAATTTCAGTTTTCTATATAGAAACAACTCTTGGCACAATGATAGTTTCAATACCCTACCATGGCCTCTTTATTAAGGCTGAGAATTTCACCTGTCAGTTTAGACATCACAGTTAAATGCATATGGGATTGACACAAGTATTCAGGTGTCCTTCAAGTGCCATTAGTTACACATTCAGCAACTTTATTTTCCTCTTAAGAAGCATTAAACAAAGAAAAATATCAGCATGAAGGGATGAATAAACAATTTTTTTCCATCTGCCAGAACGTCAAACATTTACTAAAGCTCTAAAACATTTGTATGAAAATGTGCTAGACAGCAAGTGGATTACAGAGCTAGAAGGCATTGTCTTTTATCTGTAGTTTAAGTCACTACATCCTAAAAGCCATAAAACCTTCCGTTTAATTATACAGGATAATTAATTAATAATAGACTTCATGTGCAAAAATGCAGATGTGACAAACGGCAGCATAACTTCTCCAATGACATCATCTAGTGATTATAGTAATTTCACGATTATAAGCCGCGCCACTTTGACTAAAGTTTTGGTCCGTAGCCGGAAATGCAGCTTGTATTCCGGAGCGGCTTATATATGAAAAAAAGTTCAGAAATTTGCCAACTGGAAATGCGAGCACACAGCAGACCCGACCAGGGCCAGGGCCACCCCTGGGTCAGCGGTGGGGGAAGGGGGGAGCCGTGCCAAGCTGGGGCAACTCCGCAGCAGGGAAAGCCGGGCCGAGCCTACGTGGCCCCAAGCCAGTAAACTCCGTGTTCCCGCACAGCCCCAAGCCAGTAAACCCCACATTCCCACAATTCTGTTACTAACTGGCAACTTTGTCAAAGTTGCACGCAGATCCTCACTGCGAACGAAAGTGTGGTTTATAATCCAGTGCAGCTCATATACGGAGAAAAAACAAAACATTGCCGACACCCCAGAAGTGCGGCTGATAATCAGGTGCGGGTTGTAATCATGAAATTACTGTAATTACTGAAGTCTCTTCAAGACAGATAGAACCTGGCTGATACTAACTTGATCTGATAATCAAATTCTTAAAGACGTCCCAATACTTAAAATTGTAGTATAGAAATTAGTTTTTAACTATTCTCAACCAAAACTTTGTTGTCCTGCTACATTTGTTAGAGATTTAGGTACAATGTGTACTGATGCATAAAATCCAGATTAATTATAAACCCCAACTTCACTTGCTATCTTAAAACACAAGAGTACTTGTTTTCTTCATCCATTCAACAAAAATATGTGCTTTGCAGTTGTTACAAGAATGGTGGCTTCAACAAAGGCACACAAAAATAACAACTAAAAAGTTCTTGGTAAAAGTACCAGGTCTGATCAGCCTTTAAAATTTCAGTGCTATTCAAAGATTTTAGGTAGATTAGACTGGACCAGTCACAAACTGTAGTTCTGTTGTTTTATTTACTTAAAATTACTAATGACATGAGAAATAAACAGTCCTTCTTGTACGTAAAATACCTTGTTTTCTGCTACAGCTATGAACCGCCGCACATCTAGTTACTGAGTTACGAGATGCAATCACACATTTAGGCAACTCTAAGTGCGCTGGAGAAAGCAGGTATTAGTCACATGAAAAACATTCTAGGCAAAGTAAGTCTTTCGTATTTGTCTGGAAATACCGGTTTCACGTGTACTTAAAATAGAAAGGGCCAGAAATTAGAGCAAGTTCCACCTGAAATCTTCTAAAAAGCCGCAATATGGCATATCAGGTGATAACAATAAACTATTTTAGAGAGTAGCTAGAAAATACTCTGACAAATACATGCTTTCAGTTAGATTCACAACACACCAGGTCACTGCAGATAATCATCTGCTATGTTCACTCATTCAAAATAAGTCTAGTATAATAACTTACATTTATCAAAAGTGTGTTACCGATTACTTCATTAATCTTCAACGCATTAAGAAATAATCTTTTCTAGAGGTGCATTAGGCAAGTTTAATAGATATATCTTATCTTCCTCAATAATGGTTTCTGTAATTTGGAGAGTAAATAAAATTATTAGACCCAAACTAGAGTACTGTATTAGGTCACATAACTTCAAAATCCTAGTTGTGTTTTGCATGCTTTTATCTAAACTCTGAAATGCAAGACCTGAATATTTTCACAAATTTTCATACACAAGTCTGAATTTCTTGCTGATGACCCTTGTTTTTCCCCACACATCAAAAAGAATTGCAGCTTGCCTTCAGCACCCAGTTTCCTTTATGTTTCAACCAAAGAAAATTATCTTCTCAGAAATTCCAGGTAACACATCAAGAATATCACAAGATCTGCAATAGCCATGCCTACAACAAACATCCTAAGTTTCCTTCCTTTAAGGTCCTAAACCTAAGCTAGATTTGTTAGGTGCCTGGTATACATATACAATTAGATAACAGAAGCAATAGCTGGATGAGTGGCACAAGCAACACCCATAGCCTCCTGCAGGGACAGAGATTGTCATGATACAAGTTGTTTTTATGATTGGGAACCTACCCAGACCACAACCAAGATTTTAAAGTATGCTGAGCTTCTTATTCAGCTCAACAGTCTGATCAGAACAGAAGGACTGGTTTTAAAAAATTTAGACATGTTAGAAATATTTAAGACACTTTGTTTAGTCCAACAATCTTTTCAGTGTCCTGCTCAGGACATTTATAATTGCCTATTCATATTCTCAGACCATTCAAAAAATTTATATGTGTATTCTAAAAGTCTTTTACTACTCAACTACTATTGAAATCTAATGATGTAAGAAGTTCTTCCATCCCTCCTGTTTTTTGGGGGTTTTTTTGTGAAGAAAACAAATTTGGCAGGACAACTACAACAGTAATCATCTTCTGATCCTACCAGCTGTCAAAATCAAGCAAGAAACAACAGACTTATCCCAAAACTTTCTAAATACTTCTTTTCTAACCCTAAGCCTATAAGCTAAGACAAGATCAGAATCTGAAGGGGCTAAAATCAGAAAAAGTTCACAGAAACACATACTAGGACACTAGCTCATGCACAGACTCTCCAAGCATCACAAGTAGCATTAAAATCCTTCCAGGCTTTAAGCAGAGCCTCCAATTCTCTTCTTCTCTGACCATTCCAGTTGTCTCAGTGTGGTTCTAGGTGGAATGAAGCCATCCTGTTCTTTGGTGTAGGCTACTCCCTGCTCTAACATCAAATACCCAACATTCCCCTCCACCCCTCTACAGAAATCCCTTTATGAGTAACAACAAGGAGCTTTAAAGCAAATTGTTCAGGAAACATCCCTTCTTTTCTAGCTAGTTAATTAAAATTGAAGAGTTATGAATATGGACCTTTTGGTTCTTTTGGCAGACAAGTATTCAAGTTTCATAAATCTCATTTTTTTAATATTTTGGACAGTAATTCTTCTCCTTTACTTGGTCAACATTTCTGCTTTTTAAGTCTAAGACTTGCTAAGACCCTAACCAGTCATTACAGAAAACCAAAAATATGGACAAGAATCTCTGAAGCCGAACAACAGAAATTTAGGGCAAGCTAAACTTCAGACCACTTCCAATGTCAACTTAAATAATTAGTTAAGTTTTAAGAAGACGGCTGCACTGGGATTCACTGAACTAAATCACGTTTTTGCTATTTTCAAATTTATCTGAAGTTCCAACCAACCAGGACAGAATAGTGTTTCAATTAGCAAGCAGGTAAGAAATTTTATATTTATACTGGTGGCTCGTAACTCTCTGTGTGTGCACATGAAGCCTTATTTCCCTTTGGTGAAGGGGGATGCAGCATTAACAAGTGCATGAAGCAAAAAGCTCAACAGTGGTCAATAAAGTACTTGGGAAGAGAAAAAAGGAGAAACAGAACGAAGTACAAAGAGTAATACTGTGCAACTTCCCCATCCCGGGCACTTTCTTCCCCTAATGAAACCATTGTCGTCCCTTCAGCAACAGCATTAGAGGAGCTCTTTCTCTGCTCACCCACCACCCACAGGATCACCACCGCAGCCCCGGGACGGCAAACAGCGTGAGCCCCGGGCAGCAGCCACAGCTTACCTTGGAAGATGGCCAGCAGGCTGTAAGCAGCCAAGTACCCCTTGGAATTGTTGCAGAGCTGCAGAACTCGGGGGGTGCAGGGGCCCCACCCGCAGGGCCCCTCCTCGGTGTAAGGCCCGCACCCCCCGGGGTCCACAGCGCCGGCGCCCGGCCTGGCGGAGGCCGCGTGGGACCGCTGGTCCAGGCCGGAGCAGGGCGACTCGAACGCCGGGTTCTCGATGCCGCCGCTCTTCATGGCGCCCGAGGCCGTTGCCAGCCGCGGCTGCGAACCTCACGAGCCTCCAACGCTCCGCTAAATGGCCCCGAGGGCGGCCCGGAGCCGGCGGGCAGGTGAGGGCGCTCCCGCCGCCCCTCCCCGGCCCGCCCCGCTCCGGCCCCGCTCCGGCCCCTCACGGTGACCCGCAGCGGGCAGGCCTGCGGGGGTTCTCCAGCAGTATCCTTTCTGAGGGGAAAAAGATGTGTTAGCAATAACAAAAAAAGCTGAGAAGAGTCATCAGGAGTGTTTCTTT
>PYHW01009435.1:31998-45764 GCA_013186435.1 Turdus rufiventris
CCAAAAAACCAACAAAAAAAAAAAAAAACCCACCTCACGGCGACGCGCAGCTGGCAGGCCTGCGGGGGTTCTCCAGCAGTATCCTTTCTGAGGGGAAAAAGATGTGTTAGCAATAATAAAAAAAGCTGAGAAGAGTCATCAGGAGTGTTTCTTTCGAGAAGCTGGAAGAAAAAACAAAAAAACCAAAAAAACCAAAAAAAACCAAAAAACAAAAAAACAAAAAAACCAAAAAAACAAAAAAAAACCCCCAAAACAACAACAACAACAACAAAAAACAAACAAACAAAAAAACAAAAACAAACAAAAAACCCCACCAAAACAAAACAAAAAAACCCAAAACAAACAAACAAACAAAAAACCCAAAAAAAACCAAACCAAAACAAAACCCAAAACAAACCACAAAAAACCAAAAAAACCACAAAAACAACAACAAAAAACCAAAAAAACCCCCCCAAAAAACCCAAAAAACCCCAAAAAACAAAACAAAAAAAACCCACAAAAAAATAAACAAAAAAAAAAAAAACACCCAAAAAACCCACAACCAACGCATTAAAATATTCCGTGTAAGTGTTGCAAAAAGAGAAAAGCTGCAAAATGTACCAGATACAGTACTTTTCCACTTTAGGCAGCGTGATCTACCCACAACAAAAACTCCTTTTGAATTATTCTCTTCCTGTACCTCAAAAAGTTTCCACATTCCCAGTCATGAAACACATCAAACCCACTGACTCGTTTGCAGACATCAATCATGAGAATTTATCAAAGGCATAAGAAAGTCTGAGTTTGTTTGCATTTAATATAAATTATTTGACTCATCTGCGCAAGAATAACTGGGAGAGAGTCTGGGAATCCAGGCTGGGAGCTGTCACCACTAGTGTTCATCTCTGGACAGTACAAATTAGTCCTGAAAAGTCCTTTCCCTTTAAAGAGTCCAACACATTTTAGAGTCAAGAGAAAGAGCATTGAAACCAGAGACATCAGCTGTGACTTTGGTTTCAAAGCGAAGGCCAGGGCATGATCTTGAATTCCCAACCCTCTGTTCTTAAAGACAAGAATACATTTTCCAGTATTCATATAACAACACAGAAACTAAATGGAGAGATTCTTCTGTAGAAAGAAAACAAGTACGTTAGATGAAAGAATATGTTTCTATTTATTCAAATAGATGAGTTGAAAATGGAAAATCATTTGTTATTGCTGCTTCTGCAACATCTTGTAGGCTAGAGTTGGAGGGCCATGGACTTCCCTGGCTCTTCTTTACCCTCTTCCTCAGGCACCTCAGGGTCCCACCAAGGTGTTGTCTCACCCCCACAGCCAGAAATTACCTTCCCAATTCCACAGGAGTGCAGAAAGCTGCTTCCCAGTGAAGCTGGTCACTGATGATCCCAGTCCCTCTAATTAATTATGATTTCAGCTACAATCTAGAATGTTGTTTCCTCAAGTGGCTATCAAGATTTATCCCAGTGAACAGCTTCATGAGAGATCTAAGAATATGCATAAACCAGCTGGCACACCAGTCTGTTTAAAGGAAGAATATAGTACAGTCTTCTTTTCATGTTCCCTTTTTTTTCTTCTTTTTTTCTTTTATATCCTCCTAGTTAAAGTGAGACATGCCATTTGAAATAACATCCCAATCATTGCTAAAGTACCTATGTGCTTGTATAATAAGAGTAACCCATGAAATTTCTAAATTATTACCCTGCTAAGAAGACATGAGAACCTCCCTTGATCTGCCAGATCAGCCAGGCTGGTTGTTATACCAATCTAGTGGTCACTCTACCAAATAGTGGCTTTGTTTCATAACCACAGGAAGGTGACAGAACGGAAGGCAAAAAGAGAAGCTAGTGGAGCTTAGTATGAAAAAAACTGTGCTCAGATGAAGCCAACAACTTTTCTAAGAAAACTGGGGAGGATGGTAGCATTATGGGTCCAGTGTAAGTCTAATCTGGAAATTAAATAGGTAATTGAATAATCAAGGAAATTAAATTGGATTGAATTTTTGAGAATTTATACCATGCTAGTAGAGAAAAGATTTTAGGAGAAAGCTACAAGGACAGGAAGAGAGAGGCAGAGAATAAAACGTGGTTTTGAGCTGGTTATGTCCCCAAAAAACTATTTACAGAGAAATGCGGCAGATTTAAGCAGTTTTTATAAACTGCTTTACTCTGAGACAGTATCTAAATCCATTATAGAAGTTTAAGTTCCTGGTATTTAAGACTGGATACAAAACCTAGCTGAAAATAGCAAGATATAAGTGGTTTCTAGGGGAATGTCTAGAGTGCTCAGATAAAAAATAATAAAAGACTGTGAGGTGAATTTGATGAAGTATTTGCCTTGACCAAAGATGCTTATCAAAAGGGCAAATATGACCAACAGTGTATGTGCGTATTGCAATCAGAGGTACTTGCTAAAGTTTCTTTTCTGTGTTATTCTACATAGTGTACTACTTCTGTTCTTATACTTTATATCACTTTTAAGTGGTACCTTGCATGGTACCACCTCTGCAACCATAAGGAAGAAGACGAAACACAACAGAAGCTTTCAGAAAAAATGAGCAAACTGACTAAATTAATTTTCTCTTTGGCACTAAAAGGCTTTTAATCTTCAGTAGAGGTGAGTTTTTGGAACAAACTAGTAATGGATTTACAGAATTCTAAAATTCCAAATGGAGCTTGATCAAGTCATGACCAGGATAAAAATATGAGAACTGATTGACTCTCTGATCCTAAGTGTAAAGAGAGATGGGGAGTTATATTCTAGCAGAAACATAAATATGCTTATTACAGAAGAATATAATAAGATTAATATTGGAATGCCTTTTAGAGACACTGTTTTAAAGAAAAGACTGCTAAATTTGTGGAAGAATTATAAAATTGTGGCCCTTTTAACTTCACAGTAATGTTTTTGATCAGCTATTGAGTCTGCAGCCTCACAAGTCATAGCTGTTGAGTTGCATGTCAGGTCACATTTCTTGCAATCATGGGAATGTTAGATAATACCTGTGGTTTTGTTTAAGAAATAGAGTTGCATCATGAAGTTTCAGAACTGCCATTCTCTGAATTTCGAGTGATTGAGTTTTTGCAACCAGATAAGGCAGATGGGGAAAATGCATATTCAAAGTATTTTTTTTCAAGGATCTCAAAGCAATCTCCTCTCACATAAAGGCCAGGTGGAGCACTTTCACATTGCAAGAAGATTATCTCCCAGAAACTCAGTAAAATATTTTGTCAGTATAGTATTCCCTTTGACTCTGCCAGCTGTAAAATAAGATGCAAAGCAGATTATCTGGAGTTCATAGAACACAATTTCCAGGCAGATTTTCAGTTTTTGCTGTGTATATCAGACTTCAAATGCTTGCGCAATTTTTTTTCTGACACCTTGCCACTAACAAAAATCCTCCTCGTTTAGTTATTTCATCTTTACTAGGTCTCTCTGCATAATTTTCTACTATTTTGGCTAGGTCAGAATTCATTCAGAATTCATACAAAGAACACTATGAAAGCCAATGTTACTTTTTCTTTCTTTTTATTTTTTTTTTTTTCTTTTTTTTTGGCAAATGAAGACTCGCCTTTTCTATCTTCTTTTTATTTTTTTTTTTCACTTATGAAAGTTGATTTTAAAATTTTACTTACTTTTTGCTGTTTAAAGATGCAACTAGCACTTTTACCAAGCATATTTCTCTGTTTTGAAGAGGAATGTTAGTTAGTTACCCAAGACGGTCAGAATAAAATAGAAATTAGCCTGCCTGATTGGCTTATAGAACTAGGAATTTCACATATTAGTTATTTTTTTCCTCTAGTCTACCTTCATTGTTTTATATTATTAGTAAGATCTTAACCCTGGTTCAATCCTGATGGTGTGCTTGTTCTGGAAATAATGTAAACCCAGCATTTTTATTGCCTGTGTGGGGTTTTCTACTTATTTTCATTAAAATTATCTGCTGTGATCTCCTTTTGAACATGTTAATTTCTTTTAAAGTGAAAAAATCAAACCTAAAGCTATTTATACTTCTCCTGTAGGATCTAACTAGCTGAAGCCATCTCCAAATCCCATTGTACCTCAAGAAAATCATATTATTTTGTCACCACAATAGTGCTTGTTTAGAGTTTTGTATCTACTTAAATTACAGTAAAGTAGCTTTTAGTTTGGACTGTGCCTAATTGTGACACCAGTATGGGCCCAAAGAAGCAATATCAACTTTTCCCTAATTTGAATATATGACAAAGCATGTATTTTCTTGAATAATGATCTTTTTTTAAGGTATGCCATTTTAATTCTTGGGAAGTTCAACCAACATATCCTGAAGTTAAATACTTGTAATTGTATGCTTGTTTGATTACTAGGTTAGTGATACTAAGAGGGCTAAATGATAATTAATAACTATAGTTATTCCCATAATTTATCAACCTGCCTAACTAATATGCCTCAATGTGTAAACTTAAGGCTTCTTCTGTTTTTGTCTCAATGCCATAATCTTTTATGTTCAGCCAAACCTCACCTGTTTTCTGTAACCTTCATGTTGTTTGACCTGTAAACATACTCAAAGTAAATTATTTTTCACGCAGTAAGTTCCATGTACTTTTCCTACCCTTGGAATTTAATGAGTAGATCAATAGAGAATAATGAATTATTTATTTTCAGAAACACTGGGTTTAGTGTTTTCTAAAACAGGGAAGTCTCTTATATTTTCTTTTTGCCAGGTTCACAGATTGAATAAAACTAAATTAAATTGGATCTTCTTCATTGTTTTTTTCATCAGCAAACAGATGGCCTCTAGAGGCAGGCAGCTAGTAAAGTTTTGTGATTTACAGTACGTTATGCATATACAGACTGGGAACATTCACAGAATTTCTGCCTTATGTACTCTGCTTACCATAATGACAGTTTGTTCTTTCTCAGGAGTGAGTTTAATCTGTATATAATGTTCATGTTGTAGGTGAAAATGCACAGCCCCTCTGTGTTAAATCTGCTTCAGTGGTTTAATCCTCAGGTACTCATCGTGGGTGAGAGAAATGGAGCTGAAAAATGCAAAGTGAAGGCCCACTACAATGTTGAAGGGAACAGAAAATCTCTGTGTGGAAAAGAAGAGTAGGCTCTGGACTGGGTTCTTTTCAATGTATCTCAAGGGAGGATATCAAGAAATCAAAGCCAGACTCTTCTGTGGTGCATGAAAATTATTAAGCTGAAGAAAATATCCTATTTTCTATCCTATTTTTTCTCCCTAAAAATATCTCTATGAAAAGGATCTATTAACAAGTTAAACCTTCAAAAGTTTCCTTGAACAGAAAATACTCTTAAAATTTAAGCTTTGCAAATATTAATTACCTTTTTTTTTGTTTTGTTTTAAACCAGAAAACAACAAAATAATGAAACTAACATTAAAAAATATACAAGCTGCAAATAAAAAAAAAAAGAGAGAGAAATTGACAATTCAAAGTCAATGGAACACTTGCAATGGAGTTTAAAATCATTTTAGCTACAAATTAAGCAATTAACCTACTGAGCAGTCCACTGAACATCAAGTTCAGCAGGTAGATTTAATTCATGGAGTATATCAAACACATATAAGTTAAGAAAAACCTCAAACCCTTTGTATGTTAATTCTTAACAAAGAGTAGCCAAATTATGAAGTTAAACAATGACAAGCGTTTTTGGTTTTTGTTGGTTTTGTTTGTTTGTTTGTTTTGGGGTTTTGTTTGTTTGTTTGTTGTTTGTTTCGTGTTGGGGGTTTTTGTGTGTTTTTTTGGTTTTGGTGGTTTTTTTGGCAAAGAAGCTCAAGTGACTTATTTGATTGGAAAAGAGAGTTGTTCTTCATTCAATGGTTTATTTTCAAGTACCACTTTAGAGGTCCATAGCACAATACTTTAAATTGCATTTAATTTATACATAGAATCATATAATGGGTGTTATTCACAATAAACCATGATAATACATGTCCATTTCTTTATTTCTGATTGAGAGTTTGTATATATCAAGATTTCTGTTTCAGTTCATTTAATTGAAATATTCTGGTCACAGCTACTTAATTTGCTGAAGAATGACCTGGTTGGGAAACTGAAGCTTTGAGAAAACAGAAATAAGCCAAACTGCCTTCTACCAAATAATTAATATTCCCTTTTTTGCATCATGTAGTTACTAAAGTAGGTGATGTTAAAGAATCATGCAAAAAGAAAGGGCTGCATTCAACACAAGATTAAACAACCAAACTTTACAGTAAATCTATTTAACAGCCTCAACAGTGACATAATAGCTATAGGGCAAAACAGGATTAGAGGTTTTCCCAGCAGAAATACCTACCAGAAGTGTCAGGAGGCATGCCACCAACAGCAAGGCATGGGAAGACTTTGACACATCTACAAGCACTTCCTGCTATCACCAGATTATGGTATCCAAGTTGGAATATCTTCCTTGAATTTTGAATAGTTTGTTAAGCTCAGATTTCTTCTAGGTGAAACAAACATACTGTCTTAGACCTCTAATCAAGGAGTTATTGATAGTCCAGTGACAGTGGTTTTAAAATTGAGAGTCTAAGTTGTATATAGCTAAAATGACATGCAGAAATCTCTTGTGTTCAGCCCTTCCTTTAGTTTTCTATTTATACTTTCACAAACCTTCTTAGACCCAAAGCTGCTGGCTTCAGTTTGGGTAATAGGGGAGAGGCTGCTACCATCTTTTCACCTATGCAATTTGGAAAAGGACGTTGTTCAGGGGTGCAGGAGAACAGCCCATGAAACTATCTGCTATCACCTCTCAATTGCTAAGGATCAGCTGAAGAGTGGCTTAGTCAAATCTACCCATAAACACGCTGAATTCTCCAGGTGGCAATTTCAGCACTGGCACACTGAGATTCTGAATTTCAGGAGGCCTGAGGGAGCAAAATTTCACATCCAGCCTCAGACAGAGTTTTGGAGCAATCAATGACTGTGTAAGTTGTTTGACAGACCAGGTACCATAACCCCCAGCCTGAGGTCAGGGAGCAGCAAGGGGCACTGGCTGTGTCAAGGACTAGGAGCCAAGAGCAAAGGACAACAGCACGGCCAGGAAGGCAGGGCAGGGGCCTCTCCCTTGTCCTCCCCTGAAGCCCCAGGTTACAGGCAGAAGGGCAGAAGTGTGGGTGCAGACCCCATATGAGGCCTCAGACCCAAAGTGCCTTAGGGTGCGTCACCAGAGGAAAGTCAAAATCTCAGGAATAATTGTGGGTATATTAAAAGTGAGAAAACAATCCATAGTGTTTTCCACTTGGCATCAGAAACACAGGGTGGACATTTGCGACCTGTTATTACAAAAAAAAGGGTGTTGAAGATAATAGAAGCTGCTATAGAGGGCAAACAAGTGAGCAGTGTTTGAAGTTTGAAGACAATACAGCTCCATCACTGTTAGACTGTGAACATGATGGAAGTTTGTTCATGACTGGTTTTACCAAGCAGCAGCACTTGCTGCTGTGCAGCCTCTGGGGAGTTAGGCACTGAGAGCATCAACATCACAGCCAGGGGGACCTAGGCATGATGCAGCTTCCAGGGGAAGTAGGGACAGCCCCTCACCAAAGTTCTCAAGCTCCTGCTCATGCAGCTCTACTCCCTGACAGCACACCTGCATGTCAGAGCTTGTCAGAGCGCATCCATGGAAACCTGAAGGAAAGATGGATGGGAGGAAGGAGTCTGGAGCATTGGACACTCTGGTTAACCTGATTAAGGAAGAACTCACATGATGAACATTTGTTCTAATTTTGTTGAACTACTTCACATCAAATAGCAGCAGCTGTGCATCTCCCCCATCTGTTATTTCTTTAATACTATTGTGTATTTTTCTTCATTCTTTTCACACCCTTGTTTAGAGGGAAATGGCAGACATCTGGGGACACAGAGTTTTTTTGTTATGTCCTATTACAGTAATTTCACGACTATAAGGCGCACCCTTTTGACTAAAATTTTCCCCCAAACCCGGAAGTGCGCCTTATAGTCCGGTGCGCCTTATATGAAGTACAAAGTTGCAACATTTGCCACCCCGGAAGTGTGAGCCGTGAGCCATGGGGGGGGGCCGGCAGTGCCGCAGCAGCCCATGGCTGCTGGGTGGAGGCAGGCCCGGGGGCCCGCGGCACCCTCCCTCCCGGGTCTGGGCGGGCCCGGGAGCCCATGGCTGCCGGGTGGAGGCAGGCCCAGGGGCCCGCGGCACCGCCCCTATCGGGTCCTGGCGGGCCCGGGGGCCAATGGCTGCCGGGTGGGGGCGGGGCCTCGGCCAGCAACCTCGCAGGAGGAGCTTGGGGCAGAGCCTCGCTGCAAAAAAAAGTGCGCCATATAGACGGGTGCCCCTTATCTGATCTACAATGTTGCGAGTTTTGCTGACTCCCGGCGGGTACGCCTTATAGTCAGGTGCGCCTTATGGTCGTGAAATTACTGTATTTTACCTCCAACAAGAAGCTATTAGTAATCTTAATTGAATCCTAGAACAGTCTTTTTCTTGTTCCAAGCATGCAGCTCACATCCATGAAGATGCAGGAGGCTTAAGTAGTTCTCAAAATTGATTCTGACCTTAGAAATTTTTCAGATTACTAGATTACAACCAAGAAGAAAGTGTACTGCTGATTCTACTTAGAATATATTCTCTTTGGAAAAATGCTATATCATCTAAGGAAAACTTTGAGAAGGAATTGAACAGATTGGAAAGCATTCTAAATAAAGACCAGCAAGTAATCACTTGTGTGAGTAGGAGCACTACAGTCTCTATTCACTATCAGGATTGTATGAACTCTCAATAACTGCAATATTCTTCCATAAATGTAGAAGAAACTGTTTTGTAAATATTTTTAGATGTTGCAAAAGGTCACTGTCTGCTAATACTGATAAAAGACCTGTGCACCTCTAGTAGTAGATGATGTGAGGAACAAATTCTTTAAGTGGAAACAGAAAAATTGGTAATTTTCTGGATTTAAGTTTAAGCCAAGTAAAATACAATAAAATATAATATAATAAAAAAGTACCTAAGTATAAACCATGACAAAATATAAAATAGCATGCAGTTATTAAAATAATATTAAATTATACCTTAAATAGACTCTTGTTTGATTTGTATTAAACAAATACGGATTCTGGATATTTTTTATAACTTATTATGACATTTATTTTTCAGGGGCAGCATTACATTAAACTGTGTTACATAGGAAATATTTTAAAATTCAATTCTTAAATAAATGTAGTCTGCCCATTTTGTAAGTTGTATGGCAGTATGTAAATTGAGATCTTACATATTTTATTATTTAAGCGATAATCTTTAAGTAAAGTCTCCAATACTAAATGTTTGTTAATGTTTGAAATGTTTGTGAGAGCTAAACAATTGGCAGTTGTGAAAAAGAAACTTCTATCCACTCAGTCACCCCACAAGTTTAATACTAACATGTAGTCTGAATAAGATTTAAAGGCAATGGTCTCCCATGCATCATCCCTACGCCAAAATCATTCCACAGAGACTCAGGCTCTGTTTCAGAATCAAATTAAGCATTCCAAAATTCAGGCCTCAACCTTCAGAAATAGTCTTATTTGTTGATTCTATGAGACACAGATTCTGCTATAAATATGTGGGGAGGTTGAAGAAGCAGGAAGGAGAAAAAGAAGCTGTTTTAAAGAAAGAGATTATTCATATGCTTGTCATATATTTGTGCTACTCTTAACTTTCTCAATTCATTCCTTATGTTGAAGACTGGGCCAGCCACCTTTATCTGCTAAGTACTTTAATGTCTTATAATATATGTTATTGACATAGGTCACATAACATTGTTCTGTGAAATATTTCAATTTCTTCTTGATTCACTTTTACTTAATTTCTTATACAAAATTATAAAATTAGTTTTATTTCAAATCTACATATCTGTAAATTTGGACTCCATGTTGTAAATATTAACTTCAAATCAAATACTGTAGCAATAAGATTTTATCTTTAAGTGATAAATACAGCAATACAATTGTGACATATATCAAACATTTGTAAGAAAGCAATCTGTGATTATTCCATTATTTAATTTTTGTTCAAAAAATAAAATCAAAATTAGATTAATAATAATATTTATAAAATAATACTTTAAGGAATACTGCTTAGTAGAATGTCTCAAGCTGCCAAAGTAATGCAACTGTTGTATGTCATACTTTTTGAGATAGAAGAGCTGATAAAAGTAATGTGACTAATATAAATTGGAAAAAACTTAAGAAACTGACTGGTTCTGTGAGGTAGAAGTGGCTGCCCAAGGTCTCAAATGTACAAAAATAAATGAAATTTCACTTGGCCTTATATTTGGAAGTTCCAGGAGAGGGCTCCAAATTTGACTGCTGATAAAATCAAAACATTTTGCCAGGATTTATTGTAATTTCCATATTCTGTGAGAGTATGAATTCACATTTAAAACTTGTTGATTTGAATACTACTTTGTTTAGCATTGTTGTTTACAAACATTGGTACACTCTGGAAATAGCTAACTTGCTGCTACTTCTGTGGTCTTCATCTTCTTGGAAACCAGTACTTGATTAGCCAGTACTGTGTAAATATTATGTAAAACATAATTATTACATTATTATGTTGAGTTAGACCTCAGCATAATAATGTACAGTAATTTCACGACTATAAGGTGCACCAGACTATAAGGCGCACCCCAGGAGCCGGCACATTTTGCAACTTTGTAGATCATGTAAGGTGTGCCAGACTATAAGGCGCACTTCCAGGTTCGGGGGAAAGTTTTAGTCAAAAGGGTGCGCCTTATAGTCATGAAATTACGGGAATAATGTTTCTTAATAATGTATTTAGGAAAATGTTAGAACCTATGTTTCCTTTTTCTAATTTCATTTATCTGGGAGCTTTTTTTTCAATAACAAAACTGAAAAAGTGTGTTTGCCTTACAAAAGAAAGAAAGAAAGGAGTTCAGTGAATAAGATGCCTTTCAGTTATCTATTACAATGTAATTTCTAGCTTTTGAAGGCCTAAGAACACCTGATGGCTAAAAGTGAATAGTGGATTCCATTATAGCAGCTGTTACAAGCCCATGATTTCATCATAATTTGAAAGCTCACGTGTCAGGTCTATCTGTGCTGTTAGTCAATAGGGTCAACATCCTACTGCCCTGTTATACCTGCAATGGTGCGTTCAGAACTTACCTGTGACCTAGAAATCTGGGTGTTAGGATTAAAGCTGGTTTCTCCAGCTTTTTTAGGCCATGTCGCTGAAAACAATTTCACCACAGCTTCAAGAAATTTGCTACAGCAAAAAGAAATAGCAACAAAGAGTAAGTTGTGTAGTACATGTTAATGACAGCAGCCTGGGAGGTTCTGTTCTAATGCACACACTGAGGAAAAGTTTGACCATGTTGCTGTATCACGTCACTGTGGGAGGACAGAGTTCAGTTGTTTGCATATTAGTGTAGGTATTAATTTAAAAATTGGTTTAAAACTTCAAATGGCTTTCAATGCTATTAGAACATACCTTTCAAAATAGATTTTTAAAAAAAGGGAATGTAACTAACAATGGATGTGAAAAAAATATTTCTCTGTGGCAAAAAAACAGAAGGAACTGATTGTTGCATTCTCATGGAATCAGAGAATCAAAGACTGTTTAAAAGCAGAAGGGACCTTAAAGATCATCTCGTTCCAACCTGCTGCTGTGGCAGGGACATGTTTCACTAGACCAGGTTGCATCCAGTCTGGCCTTGAACACTTCAGGGATGGGGCATCCACAACTTCTCTGGACAACCTGTGGCTTGTAGGCTCTCTTCAAGTACTGAAGGCTGCAATTAGGTCACTCAGAAGCTGTCTCTTCTCCAGGCTGACCAAGCCCAATTGTCTCAGTCTTCCCACATCTCTCTGGTCGCCCCGGTGTCTCTCCTCTGGACTCTCTCCAGCAGCTCCATGTCCTTCCTGTGCTGGCATCCCAGGGCTGGAGGCAACTCTGCAGGTGGGATCTCACCAGAGTGGTGCAGAGGGGCAGAATCCCCTCCTTCCTTTGCTGTCCACGAGGCTTTGGATGCAGCTAATAATTTTATCAGGAAACAAAAGAATGAAATTTTTATTTCACAGTTTTTAAAGCAATCTAAACAGGGGCTGGAAGTTCCAATAATATTCTGCTTCAAGCATTGCCACTCATCTTTGGAACATCAGGGTCTGCTGTACACAGTGATAATTTATGTCGACAATGATATCAGTCATATATTGTTCTGTCCTAATACCTTAATGCTAAAAGTTCAGAGTTACTTGTTGTTGATTTGGGGTTCGAGTTTGGGTTTGTTTTTTTTTTTTTTGTAGGGGATGTGAATTTCAACTGTAAGAACACAATTTTAAAAGTTTGGGGGTTTTTTTTCTGGAATTTGAAATCAGAAGTATTGTGGACTTCCTTTTCGGGTCCCTGGTGGTATTTGCCAGGACCAGAGAGTGCTAATATCAATCAGCCATCTCTCAGGAGCTCACATTTAGCCAGCAGAGAAAGAACGGAGACCTCACTTGACGAGTTCCACAAAAGTCTTTATTTCATGCAAAGGGTGGTCAAGCAGGATTCTCTCAAAACAAAGGGCAGACAGCTGTATTTATAGGTTATGGGGGGATTGAAACTACAGCCAATAAAAGTTTATACAAAGAACAGCATCCAGTCTAAGTGAGAAGTTCTAAAGGTGAACTGACCAATTAGACAAACTAACTTCTGACCAATTATCTTCCAAAGTGTTAGGAGAATGACCAAATTCTTAAGGAATTTGGCTCAACCTTGGTATCTGGGATACCTTATGTATTATAGCAAATTCCAGGGGCCGGAGGAAGATGGCTTTGGAGGAATTGTATCATCCACAATTCCTCTCTCTGTATTTACTAAAAAGACGCTTTTTGCAACCTTCTTGAAGCATTGAGCAAAGCATGCAAACATAACTAACACAACAACAACTACAATCAAAATCCACAAAATTCCCTTGACCAAAGATGCAGCCCATCCTGTCAGTCCCCATTGACCAAAAAGGTCATGGACCCCAAGAGGGGTGGTTTCCATTTTCACATCCTTCACAAGTTCGTGCAGCTTCGGGATGTCGGCGTGGATGGATGTGGAGCGGGATGAGAGGTTGAAGCAGCACATCCCTTCAAAATCTTGACAACCATGTCCATGGCGAGCAGCAGGAAGTTGATTGCGGCACAGTTCTGCAGAGAGGCATGTCTTGTGGTTTCTTCGTCCTTCAAGAGGCCACTCAGGGCAGCAGATACTTACTAAGCCAGCACCCCAAATGATCAATTTCACCAAGGACTTTTGCTGCTGCTACCCAGGGTAGAAACAGGGAGATAGCAACTCTTTTGGGTTTGTTTCAATTGTACAATTTAGGGTCATGACTTTTTTCATATTCAATGTAGGATCTTTTTCACGTTTTGATTCACTATCTTTTCTCCAATTGTGCAACAGAGTGATGTTTGGGGTGAGGGTAGAAAGCTTGCTGAGGCTGCAGGGTCCTCCCTGAAGGCGGGAGGGAATTCCAGCCCAAACTTGATCACCTCAGATAAGAAACATTCCTCTGGGCAAAGTTTTGGGGTAGAGAGAGGATTCTGAAAGTGTGTGGGCAGTGTAATTGCACCAATCCAGGAAATTGTAAGCTTTGTTGATGGGGGAGATATTTTTTCGGTATGTGTTTTTTGTCAAATCCAAATTGGGAAAATTTTATTTTGAGCGTCTAAAATAAAATTTGACACAAAATGTTGCCCTGGAGGACCCCAGCAAATCCAATTCTTGGGGCTCCTCCTGCGCATTTGGCAGCATTTTTGTCC
>PYHW01009435.1:141218-170383 GCA_013186435.1 Turdus rufiventris
TTTTGGTGAGGATCTGCGCCCAACAAAGTAATGAATTAGTAATAACGTAATTGCATGATTGCCGGGTTTACTGGCTGGTGCTCAATTTGCAAACATTTTTCACAGATTGGCGTAGCCTTTAAACACAGCCCCAGGCGCCCTCCCCGTGCCGCAGGCCCTGGCACTCCCGCCCGCCCCCAGCGCTGGCTGGTGCGGCTGGCACAGCTCAGCTCCCGCGGTGTGGCTGCCGCTTGGCAGTCCTGCAGCTGTGGCTTGTGGGGCCGGCCCCCTCGCAACTCGGCTCGCGGCTCGCACTTCTGGGTTGGCAAATTTCCCAACTTTGTCCATATACAAAGCACAGCAGATTATAAGGTGCACTTCCAGGTTTCAATCAAAATTTTAGTCAAAAGGGTCCGCCTTATAGTCATGAAATTATTGTAATTTTTTTCATAAACTTGTGTTTAAAATCTCACAGATTTTTATTGTCCTTTCATGCTCCCTCATTTATGAGAACAAGGAGAGATGTCTGTCTCATCAGTACAATTGCTTGTAGTTAGGGAGACAAGGGAGAAGGGGATGCTGGCTACCAAGTCCTCCCTGTGTATCTTGTTTTATTCTTGACTAGTAATGATGTTGCGTGATCTTTGCTGCATTTATCTTTGTTTGGACAAAGAATGCTGAAGGTTATGTTGGGTAATATTATATTTGCTGATTTATGAATGTGGTATGGTGTTGTACTCCATCACTGCTTCCCAGTTCCACTCCACAGTTATCAATATTCTTTTTGGATGTTACGGTTGCACTTGGTTGTCTCAGTCCTGTTCTACTGTTTTAGTCTGTGCTGTTGAACATTCATGGTCCTAGTGTACTAATACAAGTACTTTACTGTAGCAATCCCTACAAAACAATGGTACCTCAAAAGTTTGTTGTAAAATCGTTTATCTCTGTGTCAGTTTTCCCTAGTGTGTAGGTTAATCGGGAATTAAATAAGAAAAATAAGTTTTCTTCTGATGTTCATATGTTGCAAGCCTACTTGCTTTCAATCTTCTGTGGTGTGTATGCCTCTGGTCTTCATACTTGAACAAAAGAGGGATTATTAGTCTTTCGTACTTGGAAACAAAAAGGGATTATGACGAAATGTTTATAGTGAACTTAACATTAGTGATTTTTAAATTTTTTTTTTTTTTTTTAAGTGCAGACCAATTAACATTAGAGGGCCTCTACAAAGCCATAGAAAATTTGTTTTGGTCCTATCCCTTCCACCCACATATGAAAAGGGGAGGCTGGGCGGTTTATAAGCTGTACATTTGCTTTCTGTTGCAGTCCTTTATGTTCTTTGATCCATATGATAAAACAATTACTCATCTTAAAAGTTAGGGCCCGCAGTATACTCTTTCTGGATTGTTTCAAAAATGCGAGTCTAATTCTCAATCCAAATTATTCAGAGTCTTTGTATATACTCATTGTTCTTGTTTAGTAGCTTAATTCTTAGTTTGTTCCCTGTATCTAACTTCTTTATAGACAGCAGTCACGTTTACTTTTAGACTTTGTGTTGTTGGGCTGAAAAGTCCAGATTGTTTCATTTACATACTGGGAAAACTAAAAGCTGTTTGGGTTCACTTTGGAAAAGAGAAGTCCAGATTGCGACCCCATTGCAGACTACAGCTTCCTCAAGGGAGGAGGTGCAGCAGGTGGTGCAGACTTGCTCTCTCTGAGGGACAGTGACAGAGCACAAGGAAGAGGAATGAAACTGAATCAGGGGAAATTCAGTTATACAAATATAAGGCTTTATTTATGAAACAGTCAATGCAATTACCACTTGTAATCTTGTTTCAATTGTCTTTGTTTAACCATTCATTTTGAGTTGGGCTTTTGTTTCACATCTTGTGCACTACTTTCCTCCTTCCTACATTTAATAATCCTCCATATTGCAGTACGGATGAAAAAATGGTTAATCCCCCCACCCCTGACCAGCTCCACTGCATTTTCTTTTGTTTTGGGAATGACCTTTTGTTTCATTGAATAAAGATGGTGTAATTTGCTAAGATAATGTAAGTTTATATTTCATTTTTTCTGCCGCTCTGTTTCTAATTTCTCTCTGTTTCTAATTATTTTTACTTAAGAATCTATTCAATTGTCTTTTCTCTTTGATTCAGTTTTAATAAAGCGCCTTTATTAAAGCGCCTTTATTAAAACTAAGGTGAATTAATACACAGTAATTTCACTCGTATAAGGTGCACCCTTTTGACTAAAATTTTGGTCCGAACCCGGAAGTGCGCCTTATACCCTGGAGTGCCTCATATATGGACAAAGTTGGGAAATTTGCCAACCCGGAAGTGCGAGCCTGCAGCAGCCCTGAGTCGAGCCCGCCTGCCCCCGAGCAGGGCTGAGCCCGTCTGGCCCCTAGCCGAGCCAGTAAACCCCATGATCGCGCAATTCCTGTACTAATTTGTTACTTTGTTGCGTGCGGATCCTCGCTGCAAAAAAAAAAAAAAGTGCGCCTTATACTCGTGAAATTACTATACTCATAAGTAGCAGTAGGTTCAAAATCAGGCCTGCATGAAGTGAGATAGAAAAGGAAAGACTGAGAAGAATGAGTCATACAACTAACTCGTGTCATGGTAAATGTATTACTTCTCATGCCTTTAACAGATAATTAAAGGATTATATTAATAATTATTGAGAATAGCCAAATGCTTTTTTTCTGCGAGATTCATTAAGATACATTAATAATCCAGCATAATTGGTATATAATTATGCTTACCTTCTTCATCCTCATCTTTTCAGGAAGCCATAGCTTTTTCTTTTAGAAGCATGTACCCATCTGCCATTTGTGGTTCCTCTGTGTACCCCTTCCCAGTTGAGTTAACTCTTTGTGAAAATGCTCCTGTATATCTGTTCAGGTAGTGAAGGTGGTTTTAGTCCAGTGTTTTATCAATAATAACGGTGCTTACTGTTTTGTGACTGTTCCAGTGATTATTTTGCTTTGCAAGTCAGCTTTTGTTGATAGAGTTCTCCCTGAACCTTGCTCATGTGCCCTAAAGCGGGAGTGAGGAAACGGAATTTGAAAACAGATCAAGTCGGCCTTGCCTGTTTACTTAAAGGGGGGTGGGAAAGCTAGTGTTTGTTTTACATCTCAGCTCTGTTGCAGACTGCTGTATTTTTTAGTTTTCCATGGATTATTTATGTTCAGATTGATTAAATTCAGTCAGTTTTAATTCCCTTTATAAGCATGTTGTACACTGAGCTCAAATTAAGGAGATGGATTTTATGGTAATAAGAGTCCCAATCTGATTATGGAAGAGATTAAGGATTTGTGCTGTATTTAAAGCATTCTTTTTAATCTGACTTGAAATACTTCTTGCTTTCTTCTTGTTTACTGTTGTTTATATTGAGACAATGTTAATGTATTTTAATCACCATTTTAAGAATGTTAGTTTACTGTCATTCTTTCAGAAGAGCTTGCAGTAGTGCCTGTTTTGGTACAACCTAGCTGTTCTTAAAAAAACTCTTTGTATATAATGTAGTAGGCAATACAGTCTGTATTGTACATGTTATTGTACATGTATCTACCAGCACCAGTATTTATTGCAAACCCTGGCCTTTTGGAAGTGACCCAGTGTAATGTCTGTCAGTGTGGCCTGGGACCACCTTGTGCTCTGTCTTTCCCTAGGGCAGTTTTTCTTGCTTCTGTTATTTGCAGATATTCTTAAAAGACATTTTGAACAGTCTCTCTGGAGCAAGGATTGCCTCTTATTTTATCCCCTTGACTTGGATTGCAGTACAGGATGTGACCAAAAGTATCTATTCTATCACCATCTGTGGAGACCAGGTGGGGCAGGGATCCTTATCTCCATGGGAGATATTCTGCTAATGGGCTATCTGTTAAAACCAGGTGGAGCATTGTCCTTTATCTTTTCACAACCCATCCTTCCTCCAGGGAGGTATCTTCTGCTAATGGCCCATTGAGTCCCCCTGTGTGACTGATAAATTTACATCATCCCAGTGGGAGATGCTCCAGCCAGGGGGAGGAGTCAAACCTATCCCACCAAGATAAAAACTGAGATTTTTGGGACACCAAGGTAGCCCTTTTTTCCCCACTGGATTCCAGAGGAAAACTGGACCTTTCCGCATCACCACTGGACCTTCAGAGGAAAACTGCACCCTTCTACAGGACCACTGCTTCAACTGAATCACATCTGTCGCTGCAAGAGGGCTGCAGCCACAAATTTAATTAGACTGCTACCAGCACCCTGACTGATGTGGTGTCAGGTTGTATCTGACTGTCAGTGTTTTGGGTTTGTTCTTTGTAGTAGTCTATCTCTATTTCAATTTTCCTAGTAAAAAGCTGTTATTCCTATTCCCGTATCTTTGCCTGAAAGCACCTTAATTTCAAATTTATAGTAATTTGGAGGGAGGAGGTTCTGCATTTCAAAGAGAGGCTGCTGCTGCCTTTCTTAGCAGACACATATCCTCCAAACCAGGAGACCCTTTTTCTAGATGGCAAATATCCCTGAATAACTTGATTTCTTAGGAGAGTCCATTCAACTAACACATCCTCACTAGTGGTTATTGCAGAAGTACCTGTCTTAGGTAGCTGATCAGCAGCAGCATTGTGTTCTTGCAGTAGCTCAGCATGATTTGCAGTATAAGCATCTACATGTCTCTCATGGCTAGGTAAGCAATACTTTTATACATCAAACCCTGGTGAGGTTTACCATCTATCATCCAGTCATCTGCTTTACATTTCCTAGACCACAGTGTGAAACTTTTGTATACTGCCCAAGAATCAGAAAAAAGACTTCTGAAGCTGACTGTTCTTCCAGCACTGCAGATACTACCATTAATTTAACGTATTTTTTGCTCCTCACTTTCCTTGATAGTTCAGGAAAGTTTGCTCAGCCATTTCAGCTGCTTTCCATTGCAGTTTTTCTTTCACATTTCTTGATTTCCGGTCAGTGAAACATTCTCCTCTTGGGTTAATTGCTCATATGATGGTAACTGCTGTGCCCAGAGTAGAGGCATGTTGTTACCAAGTGCAATTTGTCCTGTTTTCTCCTGTAAGGCACTTAGTTCGTTTCGTCTGGGAGATGTAAGGTTAGAAACACACCATTTCCACATGACCTTTCTTTAAATTCTTATTATATTATATAATGATTATCATATGTGGGCCAAATATGGTATGAATTGTCTCTGAAAGGATTTTCTGTTTTTCTACTTTGCATTTCTGCTATATAAAGTATGGTTTGTTCAACTGATTTGGGCAACATTCTGTAAAGTGCCTGCCAAATTATTCTTCCAAATTTTGCTCCTGTGGCAGTTCTTGGAATTTTCTTGGGGTTCATTTCCCAACCATGATTTTACATTGCCTTAGTGACATTGCTCAGTGCTTCTCCCACTACATTCTCCCCTTTCCTGTCTCTCCAAGTGATTAATTGTAATTAGTTTATTTATTAGGTGTAGGGTTGAGACCCTGTGAAATGCAGAGATAGATCTCAGGCCTGTCCTCATCAGAACTATGACTCACTGGCAGATGTGAACGCTCCAATGTACCTCCAACACAATGTAAGGGTTGTTAACTTTCTGTGAGATCTCAGCCACCCATTTCACCTTCATGGGGAAGACCCAGATCTAGTTAATTGATACAGGGTTTGTATGTGAGCTATCAAACTGGGCTAGGGAATGATTCTGGTATTCCAGGAATGTTCTTCTCCCACTGAATAGGAAGACAGTAGGTATGCTCAGTCTGTCCGCTGTCTTGATTTGTTTTTGTTGTCTGTTTTTATCTTTTTCTTGTTTACATATTTTTTTCATAGAAGAAGAATGGTTCCTGTCAATTTTATACTTTGGGATTCTAGACCTTGCAGCATTTCCTTTTCTGTAACTGTTTTCTGTTGTAGAGGATACATCTACAAGAGTATTCACAATATATCTTCCTCTGATAGGAAAGTAGGGATGTATCTTTCATGATGGCAATTTGCATGAACACAGGTTGGCAAGGGGCACACTGGCAGATCCACCCTTTGCTTGTGGCAAAGGAAGGGAAAAAAAATTCATACCTGCTTTTAGACATCCATTACTGTTTTCATGTGGTCTTCAAAAGACATCTCTGATTTGGAGGTTGATCTTCTAATGATATTCCGTGTTTGATACTTGGCCTTTTATTCCTAAGGATGTGTGAGGGTGATGGAGATACAAAATTCAATTCCACATTATCTGTATTACTAGATCAATTTGTGTACTTTAGTTTCTGTCATGACACAGATCAGTGGAAACTGTGGGCATGTGTAGTGAATTTATGATCAATTCACTCCTTCCACTTGCCTAATCTGGCTTTTGAATCTAATCAGACTGGAAACAAGATTACATATTTAGTCTCTTTAATTTTTTGGTAGGCATCAAAGCTAGCAATGTGTTGCAGAACTGGTAATGATTTTTTACCACCTAAAAAAGTCTGACCAACTTGTTGGATGTACTTCTCTTGCCATAGCCATGTGGATCATGCGTGTGCCCTCTAGTAAGTATTCATTTTGATGCTGTTGTTTTTCCTTACTATCTTTTTGCCTGCTGAAAAATGTATTTCATAGTTAGCTAATGTAGCAAGAAGTTGTCTGTCCAGTTGATTACTTGTGACTATTCCTTGCAGTATCCTCTGGATCAGAAATTACCTGTAAACATGAAGCAATTTATTTTGGAAAACTTGCTTTGCATAGTTTCTCTCAAGTGTCTGTGCTTAGTCTCACAGCACTGCTTGATCATGGGAGAGGATCTTTAATCTATGGAAATGTTTTTTTCTTGGGTCTCCCTCAAGGGGTTTTTACTAGGGTTTGTCCCTATCCTGTTCTTGCTGCTCAAGAGTAAATAATTAGCTTCCAGCACCAGTTCTTTCACTTTTTACACAATGAAGCAGTAGAAAACTTGCTCGTATTCTCAGTGGATTAATTGTGTGAATGTTTTATTCCATTTATGTAACCTTAAGCTTTAGGAAGAAGACTAAAACATTAACTTTTTTTTTTTTTTTTACTTCACCTTAAGTATCTCAATATAAATAAATTGTAACTAGTCTTTGCAACTAATCTTTGGTTATAACCTAATAGTTTAAAGATACAGAACTTGTGAGCTGTACAACACTGTATATGTATACATATATATATA
Source organism: Turdus rufiventris (assembly GCA_013186435.1). Classification (NCBI taxonomy): domain Eukaryota; kingdom Metazoa; phylum Chordata; class Aves; order Passeriformes; family Turdidae; genus Turdus; species Turdus rufiventris. The sequence goes on from PYHW01009435.1 coordinate 148,353, forward strand.
TATATATACATTTATAATGGTAGAGTTACAGTACACCTTAGTTGGAAGATCTGCTGGCATGTTATGAGCACGTATGTCATCCAGATTGTGTGAACTTTCTGTAAATTTACATAGGAAGGATTTAAATGAGTATCAGGCCTTTAAATGAAGCATGGCTCATGGGAACTGTGTCACTCATTCTCTAAGTTCTGTTTAAAATGTATTTAATTACAGTAGTTAAACCTTCATATTCTACTCAAAGATTTAGATTTTTGCTACATTTTTCATATTTCAGAATAGTTACCTCACTAGCTAATTTTGCTGTTGTTACAATTTTCCTGTCCCACTCACACTTCTTGGTTTGATTTGTTTTCCAAATGGTCTTGCTCTAGATCCAGAACTCTGACTAGGTAGGAAATGGATCTAACAGGCATGGAATAGTATCTCCCTTCTGTTTAGGGAAGTCAATTTTCATTGAAGTACTTCCTTTATTGCCATCTCTGATACTTAAATTGCATAAAATTAAACTTGGAAAAAAGTACATTACCAGTGCGAGCTGCACTGGTCTTAGATAAAGTGAAATAAAACCTGAGCTTAGTGTAATAATAATTAACAAAGTGCTCTCAAGTCAATATTGTTGCTTAGATAACTCTGAAAATCTGTATGGGGGCTTTTCTGGTTGCCGCATCACACCGACAGAGAGAGGAGTGATTGGATTATGATTGCACCTCTATGTGAACTGCCAGTGTTCTGTATTGTCTGCTGTTAGAGCCTAACAGTAACCGAGAGCAGCTGACCTTGGCCAAGCGTGTTCCCTTGATTTGACTAGTTTTGGAAGATGGATTAATGATTTAATAAATGTCAAACCCAGCTATATTTGTTTACATAAGACCAGATTCCTATCTTTTTTGGGTGATGTGAAGGTTTTGCTGCTACAAATGGTGTTCTCAATACTTTGTTACCCTATTCTGTATAATCTCTTGAGATTCTGTTCTTAGTGGATATCTGTACACAATACATTTACAAATCAGACTGTAAACAACGGTTCTCTTAGGTTTGAGTGCTTTTTGAAGAATTTATGTTCAGTGAAATGAATGCGAAAGTTTTTCAGGGCTCATGTGTCTTGGTATCTTGGCAGTTTTGGCTATAAGATACCATCTGTAGTTACTAAGGCTTGTTGGAAATCTTGACAAATACACGAGTCAGTAAAAGGAGTAGCCTTGGATTAAAGCTACCTTTATCACTGTTATTTACTGCCCCCGTGGCTCCAGGTCCCCATGCTCCCTGTTGGCTGTAACTTGGGCTTTTATTCTATAATTCTTGTTCTGTTTCTCTGTTTAACCAGTATAATTTTTTGGTTTTTTTTAATTTCTTAAACCAATTTCTTAAAACCAGAAAGACTTTCAATCCAGACTATTTTTCTCTGCATTGTTCCCATTAATTTCTCTCTCCATTGTTCTAGTCAGGCAGTCTCCAACTTGAAATTTCTGCATTTCTTCGCTACAATGGCGAAGAAGCTGGGAGAGGGAGGAAACTAAAGGAAAAATAACTTTATTCCTGTCCTGGTTTGAAAGACAGGTATTTGCCAAGAAAGGCAGGAGCTCCTTCTTGAGATGGAGACTGCAGACCCCTTCCCTCCAAATTATTATAATTTTGGATTTTGGAATCAGGGCCTTTCAGGCAGAGATATGGGGATAGGAATAACAGTTCTTCACTACTGTATATATATAAATATATATAAATATATAAATATATAAATATGTAAATATATAAATATATATATAACAAAGCAAACAAAACAGCAATGAAACAGTATGTAATTAACAGCAAACAGGCAAACAGGTTTGCCTCTGAGCAAAGGAGAGCACAGCTACCCCCATCCGTGCTAGGGTGTAGCCAACAAGTGCATAGCATCACAATGGGAAAAATTCCACAGAGAGAAAAGGGAACCAACCCCCAACAATTCGTTATTGCTTTTATTTCAGATAACTGGATTTGTCACCTGACTTTATCTTGTCAAAACCTTTTATGTCAGTGAGGAGGAGTGCTATTTTGACAATACTCCCCACAATGTTAGTAAAATTTTAGAGCTGTTCCTTTTGGTGTTTTCTTGATTACTTTTATTTTTTCTGTCAGTCATATTTACAATAGTTGCTTATTAGAATATAATATTACAGAAGGGTAATCTTATGTGTTTCCCACATTTCTGAGAGTGTTTTGGTTTTCTACCTTTTTAAAAATTTCTATGTTTGATTTTTCAGTGATTTTAAAAGCAACTCTCGGCTTTCTTAGTTATGTCTTCAAAATGTGTGTTAAAAATAGGGGTTTTTTAACCAGTTTTTGGCTTTTCTGAATTGGTCAGGTTTTCTCTAGGTTTTGGGGTCTTGTATTTCTATTTTTTAATAGTTCATTCATTTTGTTGCTTCCTCTAAATTTCTTTTACTTCTGTGATGTGGTATTTTTTTTCTTGAGAAATGAGTTGGGGAAATCAATCATGGAGTTATTGTTTCATTGAATTCAAAAGGCCAGTGTTGAATATGGCACCTGAACTTTTGAATTTGTGCTTACTAGATTTTTTTTCAGGAGCAATTATTTCCAAAGAATGGAATGCATTTTCTAATATTATGTAATAGTAAAGGTCAGTGCTGAGTACCTGTACATTCACAACAGGGCTCATTCTTCTTAAAGTTATTGCGATCATCATAAAGCAATAAATCTTCTCTTTGGTTGATGTTCAAATCATGAAGATCAGCATTTTTGTCTTATTTAATCTTTTCTTCCCTGTCAGTATAACTTGACCTACATACAACCTGTATTCATCTGCTTAGAAAGAATTTCTGAGTAATTGTATGTATGTATACATTATTTGAATATATAATCTCTGTTCAATTATGATAGTGTATATTCACTTATTGGTAATAAACTGATGCTTAGACCAGGTGCTTTTTGAGGGAAGATCTTTGTCAACCATTATATCTGGTTATTACAATAAAAGTTGTGGGTGGTTTGGAGGTTTTTTTTGTTTTTAATGAATGGATAGTAGTTGTAAAGGGCAGCAATTATCACTTGCTGGCAGTGTTCTGCACTGCAAGTTGAAATATCAGTTGAGACTAGATGGGCATAGTCACAACTAAAAGTGACTTGCCTTGTTTCACAGCTGCATTGATATTTTGGTGAAATCCAATTCTGAACAGTTGTCTCAATCACTTATTGAGTATGGCCTGTTTTAAAATCTTCATGGGCTGTGGTATGGGTTGGCCTTGGGTGGCCTTGCCAGATCCCCACACTGCTCTTTCACTCTCCCTCCCTCCTCAACAGAAAGTAGAGGTGGAACAGCTCAAGGTAAAGACTGGGAGACCACTCACCAGTTATCATCATGAGCAAAGAGACTGACTTGAGGAAAATTAATTTGATATATTGCCAATTGAAAATACAGACGAATGGGCTCCCAGTGGGCTGCAGCTTGCTTCGGGGCATCTCCAGCTGCTTTGCCATGGGGTCTTTCATGGGCTGCAAGGTTGGTATCTGCTTCAATCTGGGACTTTTCAGGGGCTGCAGGTTCTGCTGCTTGAGGCATCTTCTCTTCACTGTCCCACGTGTCTGCAGAGTTATCCCTCACTTGTGGTTTTCACACTCTGATGTGCAACATTTTCACATTTCGTAAGTGTACTTCTCTAGATGTACCACCCTCCTGCCTGAGGGGCTCAGTCTCCTGCTCTGGTTGTGTGGTACCATGTGTTTTTGACACATTCTCTCTTCACAGAAGCCACCCTGCAGGCACCACTGCTAGGACTTGTGCATGTAAACCAAATAAAACTATCAATGAAAAATCAAAACTTGATGTTTAAAACTATATGAATAATTCTGGAGATTCCTGTTTTGTGTATATAGTCCTGTGGGATGAGATACATAGAATTAGTTAACATTTTCTCTTGTGTTTGCACATGTATCTCTCCCAGTTCAAAACACTTAGTGGCAGGTAAAACAAGTATTAGGTTTTTTTACAGAATCACAGAACAGTCAGGGTTGGCAGGGACTTCTGGTGCTCACTATGTACGCACACCTTGCTCAAGCAGGATCACCTAAAGCAGGTTGCCCTAGACCTTGTCCAGATGGATTTTGAAAATTTCCAAAGTTAGACTCTCTACAGTCCCACTGGGGTCCTCCTCACCCTCACAGATGATTCCCTCAGTCCTTGTACACCTTTCCCAGTTGCCATGATTGATCAGAGATGATGAAGAGTAGCGGGTGCATCCCATCAGGATCCATGGGCTTCTGTATGTCCAGCTGGCTTAAGTATTCCCTGACATGATCAAGGGTGTGTCTTCCTTGCTCTAGCCTTCCCCTGAGATGTGATAATGTCATGATGTTTAGTATGACATTTCCTCTAAATTTCTAGGTTATAAGAAGACCAAGAGATTGGTTCAAGTAAGGTTCCTTATATACCCCTACATGCATAGAAAGTATTTTATGCAGTAATTCAATGGAGTTGGTTTATTTCAGTGGTAGTGATTGCTGCTGTTGACAGTTTCAAGTTTTTCTCTGGGCTAGCTTTTGTCTAATATGTGAGAGAGAACAGCTGCAGTCATCTGTTTGCCTTGAAGCACTGTTTTCTGTGTCAGTTTACTGTTTATAAATAAGCAAAGATTATGTTATTAATGAAACTGTGATATTTCAGCCAAGGATTATAACTATATGTAGGTCATGTTGCTGTATTTAAAAGATAGCTAATATACTAGAAGGATCTTATAATAGATTTACATGTAGATAAGCACAAAGGTGATTTATTTGAAGGTTAGTTAATGTCCTGCTTCTCTTAGCTCTTTCTTTCCAATATGCTATAAAGAAAATATCTTCTCTGCTTCTGTTAACGTTTTTCCCTGCAAACTGGCAAAGCTAGATCCGTTTAACCATCAAAACCAATTTTCTATGTTTTTTACTTTGTCAGGAACCTATCAATTTTCATTCCTTATACCTACATAGGTTTATTATGCATAGGGCAAAGAAATCAGTAACAAAAACATGATGCAGTGGCACTGGCTCTATTTTTTTGTATCTATGCTTTCTGGTTCATATGTGAAACCTTACTTGAGAAAATACTACAGCTTTATGTATTGCTCTTTATTGCAGAGGTCATTACTATAACTTTCATTTCACTATCCATGGTACAAATCCTTTATTTTTTTAATTGACTAAATCAAGAATGTATCTTGTCTTGTAATAAATTTGGCCATTTTGAGTTATCTTCAAATAAAAATAAAGCTTTCACAGTAAACTATTTGCTCACCTGTAGGCCCAGAAGCAAAAAATAACCAATAGTGTAAGTTGCTCATTTAGCTGTGAAGTCAGTCTCAGCCGAGTTAAACTAGTAAATGTGTCTTGCCTTGCTCAGCTTGCCTACCAGTTGTTCTGCAAGGCATTGACATGTTCTAATTAAATATTAAGGATTTCTTGATCAAAAATGACCTTTTATGTTTCTGTGTAGAGGCTAGAGAGGAGCTTCTAGAAGACGGAAATAACACACTTCATCTGTAAGACATCTAGCATGAAACAGTAAATTGCTTCAGAATGAAAACTGGGTCGAACATTCTAATTCTTTTTACCTCCCCCTCTGTCAGACAATTTGTGGTTGCAGGAGAGAGATTGTAACCACATGTTAAATTCTGTAATTTTCTTTTCTTTTAGGGGTTGCTTGTCTGGAAAGGTAACTCACAAGAGGCCACTGACCCAAACTTCATCTTACAGTGCAATGTTTGAGGTTGGGAACATTAATGGGAAGTAATTTACTTTTATGCCGTAAGGAGGTTGAAGTATTTTCATAACTCATTTTAAAAAAGAGCTAGAGGCATCTGAAAATGAGCTCATGGTGAAAGAGCCCTTCTTCAGATCAATATCTGATTCCAGAATTAGGTATGGAGATATCACTGAGACCTTTGAGATTTAAAGGCAGTGTAAACTGAGTATACTCCTTGGAAATGACAGTGTTAAAGTTACTGTAGGACAGTAGAGTGGAATGAGGAATTTTGAAGTATGGGTATTTGGTTCTCTGAAACATTTAGCTGACCTTTGGTGCCCTTTCAGTCAGCCCTCAAACCAGCAAAGCAGGAAAGAAATGGTGGGTAAAGCAGGAAATTTTCCAGTCAGACTTTTATAAAAAGTTCTGTTATCATTCCATTGGCAGAGCTGCAGAAGGTCATTGAGCATGTATAAAGTTAAGATGGTGGAAGGAAGTTAATATCTATTTATTTTTCAGTGTCTCTGTAAGGAACAGTTGGACAGAGCATGACTAAAATTTTTAGATTATGCAAAGATAGGATTTATTGAATTTCAAGCAAATATTTTAAAGAAATGTAAAATGAAATGAGGTTTGAACAGTAAAGCCAGCAGTCTTGGCAAATGCCACATTTTTAGCTCTCAAATGGTGATGGGTACCATTCTACCCCTGCAAATTGAAGAGGACATCTTATATTTGCACTTAAAAATGCCTCTTGTGTGCACTGAGGGTCCTTTTAAAGTGTCCTAGTTTGGAGGAGAGGTGTCTGCTAAGAAAAGCAGCAGGCTCTCTTTGAAATGGAGAATGTAAACCCCCTCCCTCCAGATTATTATAGTTTTGAAATTAAGGGGCTCTCAGGCAAAGATATGGGAATAGGAATAACAGTTTTTTACTAGGAAAATTAAAATAGAAATACAGTACTACAAAGAACAAACCCAAAACACTGACAAAGTCAAAATACAACCTGACATCCCATCAGGCAGGGTGTTGGTAGCAGTCTAATTAAATGATGGCTGCAGTCCTCTTGCAGTGACAGATGTGGTTCAGTTGAAGCAGTGGTCCTGTAGAAGGTGCAGTTTCCCTCTGAAGGTCCAGTGGTGATGTGGAAAAGCCCAGTTTTCCTCTGGAGTCGAGTGGTGAAAGGGCTACCTTGGTGTCCCAAAATCTCAGTTTTTATCTTGGTAGGAATGGCTAGGCTCTTTTCCGTGGCTGGAGCAACTTCCAATGTAATGATGTCGTTTTATCAGTCACATAGTGGGACTCGATGGGTCATTAGCAGAAGATAACTCCTTGGAGGAAGGATGGGTTGGGAAAAGATAAAGAACAATGCCCCGCCTGGTTTTAATGGATAGCCCATTAGCAGAATATCTTCCTTGGAGATAAGGATCCCTGCCCCACTTGGTCTCAACAGATGGTGATAGAATAGATACTTTTGGTCACATCCTGTACTGCAACCCAAGACATAAAGAAATGTATCAGAGTTACAAGGAGTCTTGTTTTCTATATAAAAACCTGCTTGTGGGGTTCAGGGTTCCATGTTACAAGGACTTATTGCTTGTGGGCATTGAGGTTCAGTGTTATGTGTAGACCTTAATCTCCAGATGTGTACTTCAAGTGTAGAAAAGAGCTACAGAGCAATTAGATTTTTCCAAACATGAACATATCAATACAGGTGCCTAGGTACAATCTGTTAATACACTATTATCTATTTTAGAAGTGAAGTCCTGTCTCTTTCTAGTGTTCATTTTTGTAGCTCAGTTTTACATAAGGCAAATTGCCCATTTGCCATAAAGAAGGTTAATTAAAGGGATGCATAGACTAGAAAATAGGATGTATTCCAGACCTTTAAGGTGAAGAGCTTTGTGTGGCTGAAACAAGCAAGGTGGCCTGTTGAGAACACAGGCTGCTGCTGTTTTGCTCCCCCACCCCCTACTTTTCTTTGAAGAGATTGATGATGGTGTTGGTTATTCCAGAAGTTTGTGGACAGTGGTCCCATCCTCCAGCATTGCAGGATCAGAAAATACTTTTATTGTGAAGATATGTGCAGGAATAATCAATGTTTGTAAAAAGGAAGTTGTGGAAATCACACAGAAATGCTGTTTCTGTGAAAGCCTTCTAGGACTGCCCTGTCCAAATGTTTGAAGTGCTAAGAAAGAGCCATGTTTGGCTTGATAGTAGAACCACGTGAAGTAATTAGAATACTTTTCTGTATACAATTTACGTATATTATTATATATTTCTGTATATAATGCACAATTCTGTATTATTTATACGTGTGTGTTTGCTCCATGATATGACCAAGTTCAGGAGCTAATGCTATAGAGTAAGGAGTTGCTGCAGGAGAATATATTGCCTCCTTTTTGCCACTGATGTTGATTGTAATAGAAACTGTAGCTCTGTTTTGGCAACATGCCAGTATAGAAAATTAAATAATCTCTGTCATTTAGTTGCAGGTATACATATATGAAATAAAACACAATGAGTCTCCTAATTCAAAATATTTTCTAATTTAAATTGGTATTCGTTATCCCTTAATTCCTACATACCTTACATCCCTATCATACTAATAGTATGGGTTTTTATGTATAATACCACTATAGTATTTCCTGTTTTGACATATAATAATCCAGTTATTTTATTATTATTATTTTCAGCAATATTTCAGTCGTGAGGTAAATGTTCATTGCTGTGTAAGCTGGTGTCTCTTAACAGTTTGTTCTATATCTACGTGTGGAGCAGGTATACGGTTACTGTCTTAAGGGGCATATGCCCAGATTTCAGTGTGGAGGGGATATTTTATAGAAACTCAGAGGATTGTTTAGTGGGTTGGGTTGGAAGGACCTTAAGGATCATCTTGTGTGAGCTGCTGTGCAATAGACAGGGACAGATGCTGTTAGGCCAGGTTGTTCAGAGCCTCATCCAATCTGGCCTTGAACACTTCCAGAGACTGGGCATCCACGCTGCCTCTGGACAGCCTGTGCCAGTGCCTCACCACAATCATATCTTATCTGAATATTATTATACATCTAAACATCTGTTTCAGTCCAAAGCCATCTCCCCTTGGACTAACAATATGTGGCCTAAAAAATCTCTCTCCAGTTTTTTTGTAAACCCCTTTTAGGTGCAGGAAGATGCCCTAAGGTCTCTCTGTAGCCTTCCCTGCTCCAGACTGAACAGTTTATACTGAGCTCTCTCAGCTTGGTTTCAGAGGAGATATACTCCAGCGCTCAGATTACCTTCTTGGGTAGAGGAAGAGATTTGTGGAAGAGTGCCAGGAAATAGATTGAAATCTCTCTTAATAAAAGCAGGACTTCAGAATATGTTGTTATAATTGCTTGAGCTACTCTGATTCTTTCTATTGCTGTAGAAATGAGAATCTTGAACGATTGTGAAGTGTTAGTATAATAGTCCTAGAAGTTTAATCATAAGAGGAAACCACTACATGTGGCCTCAGAAATGATATCCAAGATGATTCTTCTACATGCCATTACATCGTTGTTTGCAGTCCTATTCCTAACATCCTAAGCTTGTGCCTGTTTACAGACATACAAAAATAAAATTACTTCTTATTGTGGTTTCTTTTTTTTTCTCTCTTGAAACCAGCCTTTATTCAGCTCAAAGAAATACTAAGAAGAATGAAAAACTGTCATTTGATATGTTTAATCTGCCCATATCCCTTGATATCTAGCCTAAATGGGTTGTTTTTCTGTAGCAATTGTAAGAGGGATGTTGTATATACAGATCCTGACTGTATTAGCATTCCATACTTAATTAAATTACTGTTCAAGAACTGGACAATGAAGCCTTTTCTTTTCTTTACTTTTTAAAGCAGTCAAGTGAGTTCACTAGAGATTAACAGAAAGTTGTGGAATTGGCCCAGAGAAATACTCCTACCTGAGACTCTAGTTGGAAAAAACTGAGGCAGTCATTTAGTTACTAAATCAAAACAACTGAGGTTTTGGATTTATTGGATTTATTTATTACTACATTCTCTGAGAGGTTGGATGTAATTTACTAGATCTGCAGCTACTGCCTGATCCTTCCCTTCCCAAAACAGCACAGAGATTATGGGAAATGTATTTTGGAAAAATGTCACTTTAAAGGCTCAGTGTGTCATGTAGCACTATAAAATCGTGTGTGTTTTCATTTTATTCTTTGTAACTATATTTTCCACTTAGAAGTTTAGTGCTTCAGTTTAAAACAAGTGTTTATATTTGATTTCAGTCTGATGTGGGGTTTTCTTCCTCTTTTTCCTTTTTATTAAGCTATAAACTTGGAAATTAATTTGAGGGGGTAAGCACCTTTGCATCTCTTATGCCTTGAATTTAGAAGAAGTTTCGCTGTTCATACTGGTCTGGCTCTTTTGACTTTTGGGTTTCCTAACAGGTGCTATTTTGCTTGTAACATTGGAGTTGGAGAGAACAGAGAGGGTACAGTCTTCTGCTTTTGTTGAGCTAAGGTTTTCAGCTGCAGATTTTCTCCGTATTTATACATGGGTGAGTGCTGTTAGTGTCCATTGGAGACATAATACTGGTCTTGAGAGAGGCTCAACATTGTTAAGGCTTTCTGCATTGCTGCATATAGCCAGAACTTAACTAAGTTGTAACTTCATGATAAAGGCAAGTCTCCAGCTGTTTTTTACTTCTGTTCTCTCCCTGCCTTTTCCCTGAAGTGTGCGTAGCATTATATACATACAGATACTGGGATGGAGGGCAATACACTATGCTCCTTAGATCAATGGTTTTGAAACCATATGTGCTTGCAGAAAATTGCCTATGAAAAGCAGCAAGAGTGTGCAGCATCTGAGGGAATTTGTGCTTGTGCTGGAAAAGGGGGACATGAAATGTGCTTTTTTAAAAATAAGATTGCAAAATTTGGTTGGCAAGAGCAAATACCTAGTTGTGAAAGTGGTTGGCCCAGTAGTGTTCTTAAGCTATGCAGCTGATGATCAGAACTTTCAAGCTAACTGTGGAAAGCATAACTTTTTCACAAGGGTTCGATTAATGTTAGAATTGAAACAATTATACTGATTGAAAAATATGTTTATTGTGACCCTTCTAGATATTCCAAACTGGGGGAATCCCAACTAACTCTGTAATTCTGATTGGTTTGTTAGTCACGTCATTATTCTTCAGTTTTGAGAGTTCAAATAAATGTCTGCTGAGCTATTTGTATGCAAAATAAGGAGATAGTAGACCAGTTTTCTGTAAAAAGCCAAAATTATCTCATTCAGCTATCTTTGGGCCATATCGTGTCACCACTGGTAATATTTCTGGAGTTTTGTCCTTCTTAGATGATCTGCTGACTAACAGTCATTGAAGTTGAAAGAGATATGACACCAGGATAAATGCTATTTTTCACAGCATGTCATTTTTTATTACACCTGGGCTTTAGTGTTAGCTGGGCTTTAGGTTTTGTGTAAACACTCTTACCCTCTGCCAAAGAACATTCTACATTAAAACTCTGTTGTGACTTGAAGAAAGTAGTATCTCAATGTGGTGGTGTCAATGTATGCAAATAGAGAAAACAGAAATGTTCATGAAATTGCTACCTGACAGTATTACCACTTGATCTGTGACTCCTGACAGATAGATGTGAGAAGACTTCAATAATGGGTTCAAGCCATGACACTTGTAATTTAAAAAGTCGTATCACGATTTTTTTTCTGCACAGTACCACACTCACTGCTTCTGTAATAACCTTCATTTCTTTCTGAGCAAATGTAAACCTAGTAGTACAAGCCTCAGGAAGTTGTTAAAGCAATTAAAGACTTCTCTCTCAGCACATTGTGTGGTTACCATAGTATCCTTTACCTTGTAGTCATTACTGATGATGTCAGTGTGCATGCAGGGGCTGTTCACAGCATCTACGTGAAGATTATTCAGCCCTCACTGAAGATCATAAGCATCTCTCCATACATTCTGTTATGCAGTGTTATTTTAGTAATTCAGGAGACTGGAAGGTGAGTGATTTTTGCTTCATATTGAATGATTTTTATGTGTCCTCACATTGAAATTTTAGTGTCTCCTTTTTTTTTTTTTTAAAATTCTGTTGCACTATTCACTAAATGTATGAAGTATGTTTTAGATTAACCAATTGCATGGCTTTGTGTAATTTAAATATAATGACGAAGTCTAGGTAATTTTCGTAATTATAAAAAAAAGGTAAAGTAAAAATCCCTGAAGTAAAAAAAAAGACTTATTAAATAGTTAGAATATTTTTACCAGTTTAAATTTACAAAACTTTATTTTTAACCATAAGATCATCCAAATTATATATGGGAGTATCACCTGAGAGAAAAATGTTCGCTTTTTAAAAACTTATTATTAAAACAAAAACTCAGCAATTAATGCCCATCTCATATTAAAAAAGGGCATTGATGTTGCAGGAAATTCTACATTAAGGTGGTATGTATTGTACAAACCCACCGATGTATCTCTCTTTTCCCTCCCATGCATATACAGTATGCAAATTACTTTTCTTAACCTGTACCCATTTTCTGGTTTTTTTGATCTTAACATTTGTTGGCTTATTTTAGACACTTTTTTGGGGGAATGGGTCCTCTATTGACATTTCTTAAGCCACATGCTTAGTACACACTGTCTCGTGACAGTTTTTAATGCTATTAATTGCAGTAGATATAGTGCATTAGAAGAATAGGAAGGAGAGTCTAGTGACAATACTGTGCCTTTTGAGTAACTTTAATTCCTTCTGGACTGAGGTTTTTTTGCTTTCTAGTATAAAGATACATGTGGGTTTTTTTTCCTCTCTTGACTGCCTTGCTATTAGTTTGCATATTAATATAAAAAAGAGTAGTATTTTAGTTAAAATTAAGAACTCGGCTCTCAATTCTCATACCTATTAACTTTGATGCATTACACTTAAAAAATAAAGTCTGTTATATATATAATGCAGTTTTTAGTTGTTCAGTGTCTTCCTTTATGGCTTTAGAAATTGTGCATCTTTTATGTTCTAGCTTAGGAGGTTAAACTAGGGTTTTTATACTCATTCTTTTTTGTTTGCTTGTTTTTTTGTTTAACATCTTTTGTTTGGTTGGTTTTCAGTTTGGCATGTTAGACACAAACATTTGGTATGTAATACATGTGTTTCTTTAATGAGTGTCTGTCTAATGATGTAGTAGTAGTTAGAAACTTCTACTTCATGTTTATTAATGCATTTGATTTGTTTTTCCTCCACCAAGTCTTTTGACTCTGTGTTCAGATTTCACATTCAAACAGTTCATTACACAAACAGGGTTTCTGTTTGTTTTTCCACTATAATCCTGTTAGGTTATTCATATGGATGCATCTTTGGGTGCACTCTTGAGATCTTCCATTATAATGGTGTTATTCATCATTGCTGTTTTCTCCATTCTGAGCAGAAAACAAACAGGATTACAGGAGGACTGAGGGGAAAGGATAAGGACTACTTTAAAAAAATAAACCTGCATTTTTCAAATAATACTGTAATAATGACCTACAGAAGAACATCACAGAATTAGAGTGAGTTTCAAAAAGTTGAAGAGAGAGATGGTTACCTTAAACACAGGCTGGAGGAGGAGTTCTTGAAGGAAGAAAAGACTTTAATAGGGTAAATTGGGAATTCTTTCAGTTTATATTACCTAACAAGAGAACAGATTAGAACATTATCTAAGGTAATGCTAACAGTTTTTGAGGATGTTAATTCAATGGTGAAAAGAGTAATCTTGCTCTCCTGGTGCTCTTCTCTCCCTACAGGAGTCATGCAGTGAGTTTGTTTAGTGGTTGATCCAACATAAACCTAGTCTGTAAAAAAGCAAAGAGTTTTTTGACCAACTGGCAAGATGAACCTATTCCACTGGAATCTGTGGACTCACAAAGTCTGTCCCAGTAGTGAAGACTGGTTTAATTGCCCTGCAGGGCAATAGCTCTGAGAATATTCTGCCGTATCAATTTAGCCACAAGTACAGCTGTACCCTAAAATCATGGTGGGTTTTTATGGAATTTAAAATCTCCCTGTTCAAATAAAACTGTGAGAAAAAATAGCTGGCTGGCACATGAGATTTTGTGGGCAGTTTCTGATGTTTTCCCTGATATTTAAGAAAGTTATTATTCAGATAGAAATCCTAGACATTGTTTGAACGAGGAAATTGAGTTCAAGACATGACACTAGGTGTTGTGCTGATTTTAAATTAGGGTGCTCTCCACCTCTACTTCCCTCCTTGCCTCATGGCTGGTCATGTGTACAATTATAGATATGTTTCATGTGCATGGTGGGTTTATGTGCTTAACCTTACCTTGATTGGATTTGGAAGCTGGCACCACCTTGCCTTTCTTGATCTGGTCAGATCTTGATCTGTATGATCTGGCCAGCTTTTCTTCCAGCACAAATCTTTAAGCAGTTTTGAACATTTATATCCTTAAAGCATGCAACTTGTCTTTGTTTGCACAGAAGTTAATTATAATGGAGGAAATGCATAGTCTTTCAGAATCAATAAAGTTTACTCCTATCTTTTCTGGCATTATTTGTACACATGCATATGGAATGGGGCAATGAAGGCTCTCTGGTTTTCCTAGTATTTCAGTCAATAGGAGAAAATATGTCCTCTAATCTTGCTAGAATTTGCTTACAGAAAAGTACCTTATGTTTTTGTTCTGACAAAATGGAATTACAGTAGTAAGGAAGTAAGTAAGTAGTAGCAGATAAGCCTTCATGTATTTCTGTAAGATTGGCTAATTTAATTAGGGGTGTTAAAAATGTAGTAAGATCCATAAGCAACTATGCAACAGCTGTCTTGTTTGTTTTTCCCCACCCCACCCCCCCATTCTTCCAAAAATCATGGTTCAGCTGTGCCCCTGAGATACAGTTTCCCCACTGTAGGTGTATGAAAATGAAGAACAATCTCCAGGATTTTTTTGTAACTGTTTTTTTCCTAAGTGCTTTTCTTTTGTCTTGAACCATGTGCACATGTTTGTTTAAAACTAGTGTATTGATTTCCAAAATTATATTCTCCTGTTCTAAAAATACTGTCTTCTGATGTTGGGAATATTGTCATATCCTGTGGATATGATAATTTTTAATGGCAAGCGGCTTAGATGATCTTTCAGAGGAAAAAACTATAAAGGTGAATAAACAACAAAAATAATAGTGTGCTAAGAAAAACATTTTAGCATTCTCTAGAGTTTGTGTTAGTCTGAATTGACTGGTTTGTATCTGCCATGTTTATGTACAACATCTAATTCTGGAGAATTTTTTAAAAACCAAGAGAATCCTTTGACAGTATTCAATGTGCTCTATATGTGGGGGAAATGGGACTTCACTGATACTACTTTTTTTGTTTTTTTAGAATTTCATTTTGACCTTCATTTGTGCAAACCTGTACAGGTTCACAACACCTGTTGTGTTTTCTTCAATCCCCCTATTCCATATCCTCCAAGTTTTAGGGGTTTTTTATGTTATGCTGGGTTTTTTCCCTGAGTGAAGGTAAACATTTTGAAGCCGCACTATTGTTTTGTCTTCTTATTTTCAATCATTTGTTTAACTTAAGAATAGAAGCAGTGTTGTGCATCTAGAAGAGGCATTAATTTATGCCATTTTATCAATGGTCTTGATCCTAAGTTATATCACATATTACCTCAGAGAAACTGTAGATGAGGATGTGTCCTGTTGGTTTTGTTTTTTTTAACAGTGCTATTTTTATATTATTTTATATTCACTGGAGTTGGTATTGAAGTAAATTACTTCAGTTGGAGGTACTGCTGGGATCTTGGCTTATACATGATAAAACAACTTGTATCTACTTAAGTGAAAGTTGCACATTATACTGCACGTGAATCTTATTTTCACTTTTTTGGATGTAGATCTGTAAGCTGTTTATGGTGGGAAAGGGTGGGAGTCAAAAGTTAGTTTTAATTGTAGAACTAAGCCAGGAATGAGTGTCTTGCACCTTCCTGCAAGGTTTCCATGTATGACTTTCGTTACTTGCGGAGACAGGTTAGAAGTGTTTGTCTTGTTTTAGAGCCGAGTGGTAGAACTAGGCTGGTCAATCTTGTTACTTGATGATATTTAGGGAGTCTCTTACCAACTTTTGTCTTTAAAATACACCTGAAAGAAGCTTTAGTGCGTGAGAAGCATAATGGGTCCATCACTGAAAGGCCAGACCGCTAGAAGAAAACAGAACTGTTACAACCACTGTTCTATTTCTAGGCTGTTTTTAAAATTTATTATTTGTTTATTTTTTCTTTAACTAAAAATTAACATAATTTGAAGGTTGTAGTTTATTCCATAGTGCTTTCTTAGAGAAATCTCTTTAGAGAAGTGGTATATATATTTAAAGGGAAGAAAGAAGTATAGTAATTTCATGACTGTAAGGTGCACCTTTTTGACTAAAATTTTGGTCCCAACCTGGAAGTGTGCCTTATAGTGCAGTGCGCCTTATAGTCCGGGGCGCCTTATATAATGCACGAAGTTGCAAAATTTGCCAACCTGGAAGTGCGAACTGCGAGCCGAGCCAGGACCCACGGGAACCGTGGCCGCGGGGATGGAGCCGAGACCTGCAGGAGCTGCAGCTGCAGGAAGGGAGCCGGGACCCCCGGGAGCCGTAACCTGCGGCAGCTGCAGCCGGTGGGTTGGGGAAGCCGGGACCTGCCGCAGCCAGCGGCCGGGGGGAAGCTGGGATCTTGTGCGGCTGCTGGCTGGGGGGAATCCAGGACCCGTGGGAGCTGTGGAGGGAGTGCAGGCACTCATGGCACAGGGAGGGAGCCTGGGACTGCACTTAAAGGTTATGCTGATCCGTGAAAAATGTTTGCAAATGGAGCACCTGCCAGTAAACCCTGCGTCCGCACGATTGCATTACTATTGGTTCCTTTGTTGCGCGCAGATCCTCGCTGCAAAAAAACAAAGCGTGCCTTCTACATAGGCAAAGTTTGGAAAGTTACTGTTAACTGACACTGTAGCACACCTTTCCCAAGCAAAAAGTGGAGCGGCTTGTGTTGTTTGCACTACGGGATTGTTTGGGCGTGGAGATTTAGTCAATTCCCGTATTTCTGACCACGATAAACCAATCAGAGAAAAGCTTCTTGCCTACCCATGGGTGAAAGCATTACTGAGGGTAGGTGTTAATGGGGAGAGTGACTTCGACATGGCTCTACAGAGTAGACTAGCTTACGAGGCAGATTTTAAATTAAAAGCAATCAACCATGCAAAAGAACATGGAAGTAGAGATGCAGCTAGGGAATTCAACATTAATGAGTCCATGGTGTGCAAGTGGAGACAGCAAGAGGATGGCCTACGTCTTGCAAAGAAGACAAAGAAAAGTTTTCGCAGGAATAAAGCAAGATGGCCACAACTAAAAGACAGACTGGAACGATGGATTTCTGAACAAAGAGCAGCTGGCAGAAGCTTCTCTCAACTGTCGCTGTTCGGATACAAGCAAAAGCGATTGCAAATGAAATGGATATAGATGACTTTAAAGCAGAGCTGTCTTGGTGCTTCCATTTAATGAAAAGACAGCAGCTTTCCATCTCTATCAGAATGACGGTTTCTCAGCAGCTGCCAGCGGATTACGAGGAAAAGTTAGCCATCTTCTGGAGTTACTGCAAAAGCAAGATCGCTGAAAAAAATATACAAGCCAAACACATCATCAATATGGACGACGTCCCCCTCACCTTTTATATGCCATTGACCTGAACTGTCAAGAGAACCGTAAGACCCATGGTACCAGTTCGCGCCACAGGGAATGAAAAGACATCGTTTACTGTAGTTCTCGGTGTTTTGTCAGATGGGCAGAAATTATCCCCAATGGTAATTCTTAAAAGAAAAACGTTCGCTAAAGAAAGACAAATTTTCAACGGGAATAGTTGTTGCAGTGAATCCAAAAGGCTGGATGGATGAACAGGTGATGAGGACTTGGCTAACGAAAGTTTATGATTGTAGACCAGATAGGTTCTTTAATATTAAGATGCCGGGACTGCTGATTTTCGATTCCATGTCTGCCCACAAAACGGATAGCGTGAAAGCCCTAGTGAAAAAGATGAACTCTGAGCTGGCTGTAATACTGGGTGGTTTAACCAAAGAAGTGCAACTACTGGACATAAGCGTTATTTGTTCCTTTAAGGCTAAACCGTGACTTCTGTGGGAAAACTGGATGGTAGAAGGCAAGCATACTTACACGACCACTGGGAGGCTGCGCCAGGCAAGTTACGCCACTGTATGCCAGTGGATGAATGCATGGGGTAAAGTAACAGCCGCTTCTATCATCCGAGGGTTCACGAGGGCTGACATAATTCCAGATTTAATACTAGTGATGGCATCGAGAGTGCCGAAGCTGATGACTCTGAAGATGAAGATACGGGCGACACAGCTTCGGGTTTGCTGGATGCCACCATCGCCCAATTGATGATTTCTGATACGGAGGACGAAGAATTCAAAGGTTTCAATGAAGATTAATAGAGTTGACTAAAGATGAAGCTGTTTAAATATTAATCTGTTTAAAAATAAAGCTGTTTAAAAGTTTCATAGAAGTGAGTGATTTTTCTCTCTATTTTGTTAATGTTTTGATTCTTTTAGGCTGCGTTTAAAGGCTACTCCGATAAGTTGCAAAGGTTTGGAAATTCAGCACCTTTCCTGTAAACCTGCATGTTGGGGATTGGGGGAGTTTTTTACTCTTTCCTTTGGTGGAGAAATTTTTATCCTGGACGGACGACTCCATTACCGTTTTAATTGCTCAAGACGAAGGGGTGGTGGATGGAAGGTTATGGGATACTTTGTTATTCTGGGGGACTCTTTCGCCGACCCGAACACGGAGAAGTTTTTTCTCTACGGAGGGATTTGCACTGGACTGCGATGCTGGTGAAGCATCCTGGTTCTGAGATCAGCACTGAGAACTGGGATGTAAGCAGTGAGCGGAGTTTTTTTCCTTCACCCTTCTCTAACCTGGGACAGCCCTGGTGCTGTCACCTTGCTTCCCTGCTCCTGCAGCTGCTATGCCTGAGGAGACCGCTCTGCCCCGCTCTCCACCGGGACCGTGCGTGTAATGAATTGTCCTTCGTTATCAAATCCTGCTAGTTAAGTGCTTACAGATGCTGAGTGCAAAGAATTACTTGTTAGCACCTCTTCCTGTTGAGTAAATGAAGAGGAGCCCCCAGGAGACTACAGAGACAGAACAATACCAGAGGATGTGCTGACCACACAAGATCTGAGCCATGGGCAGCCCCAGCCGCGGGCACTCCCGAGCAGCCCGAAACCGCGGGCACTCCCGAGCCGCGCCAGCTGCGTGGAAGTGCTGGGGCCCACCCGCGCATGGGGAGGACGCCTGGGGCTGCATTTAAAGGCTACACCAATCTGTTAATATGTTTCCAGATTGAGCATCTGCCAGTAAACCCTGTGATTGTGCGATTCCGTTACTAATTCGTTACTTTGTTGCATGTGGCAGGGATCCTCACTGCAAAAAAAAGTGCACCTTTTAGTCTGGTGTGCCTTATATAATGTATAAAGTTGTGAAATTTGCTGACTCATGGAGGTGCGCTTTATAATCCAGTGCGCGTTATAGTCATGAAATTACTTTAAGTTCTTCAGTAAAGTTTTGTAGAACTGCAGTCTTGCTACATTCTGGTGTTTAAAAAAGTCTATACATTCCATCAGAAAGAATGTTACAGTACAAATTTCCTGGAGGTTTTCCTAGAAAATCTAGATTAAATCTGAACCTGCTGTAAAATACTCCACTTAGTAGGATGCCATCCCTCCCTTTCCCTTTCAAAGAAACCTACTTGGAAACAGGAATGCCTCAGGAGCTCCCTGGCTGACAGCTCTTTGAGTTTAGCCTTGCTGCCAGCTCAAGTATTCACTGCTGTAGAATTTTTGGATATGGTAACTGTGCAGTGAATGACCAGACTAGTGTGGAGTGCTTTCTTTTAGGCTTTTCCCCCATCCTGGGCCATGGAGGTGAATTCACAAAAGAGTCCTGAAACAATTAATCAGTTTGTCTGCATATGAATCAGTTCAGTTTTACAAAACTGCTAAAAATAGTAGCTGTTTCCTCTTCTAAACTGATCAGATTCTTAAGGAACAATGGATTTGCAGGGAATATAGAAGGCTGATTTGGTTTCTTCTTTTATGTGAGGGTCATTGGCATCCTCAAAGTAACAGAACAGCTAAGCATGCCATCCATTCTGTTAAAGACAAAAAAGGGAGAATGGCACTTGGTCCCTGATTTGTGATTTTAGAAAATCTTAGAAAGAAGACTGTCTGGTTTGGTGTGTGTGTGTGTCAAATAGCAAATTATGCATCCTGGGATATAAGAGATGTAAGGCCATCATGTTTGGGGCAGTAAAAGAACCTGTTGTAACTTGTTTCTGTCATCATAAGAATGATACATCCAAGATATTTGGCAATTTCTTTTGTTTTGGAAAAGCTTGAGTTTGTTTTAATGCACTTTAAAAAAAAATCAGGCTAAAACCAAGAAAAATCACAAAGCAGTTCTGTCCTTGAAAGCTACTGAGGCTTTATAAATATATTCTATTTCAATTAGAAGTAAGTATGAAAGTGTATGTTTTATTTCACTTTTTGGTTACAGCAGCTCACCCACTAATAGAAGTTACCTTGTAAAAACTATGGGTGGCAATTATTGTGTTTCTGTTTGTAACTAAAATGAGATATTGTAATTGGGAAATACTCCACCTGACAGTCAATTCCAGGGTAAGATTTTTGAAGTGTCCCATTTAATTGTGTTGTGTACTTTCTCTGAGTTTTATTGAGGGCAGTATGAGTCTGCCGGAATTGATGTGATGATTTGTTGCAAGCAGTGCTCTGGTGTGGGTGGGCTTGATTTTAGCTCTTGGTGTGATTACAAGAGCTTGTGGTTTGTTTCCCAATCTGTAGTCAGTTAGCTACTGTCTTGTATCTTGGAAACACTAGAAACAGAATTCCATGTAAATTAGTATCTTATGATGTATCTAAATTATATACAGGGTACACATGATACCCACATTCATAGAGAAGTATGTAAAGAGTTAGTTTCTTTAAGAGTTTCATACTCTACATCCTCGATGTTCTTTAGGAACAGTTTTCTATTGTCAGTTTTTTCTTAACCTTATTTATGTGTCTGAGCTCTGTAATATGTGTGCTTTACTTTTGAAGTGTGATTGAATATTGAGCAGTTCTTTGTTATGTTTAATAGATTTAGGTTACATGTTTTATCTTTAACAGTTTTGTCAGGTTTATGTGCAACAGAGTATGAGATTCTGCATTGTTAATGTAGCCTTAAAAGTCTTATTGGTAAATTTTAGAGAAGAATGCTTCACAAAGGAAGATAAATACCCAAGTTTAATATTATTTTTTTTACTTGAGTGTAAACTATAAGCTTTCATTTTTATTTCATGAGCGAATGAGAGTTTAAGAAGGCATTTTCAACATCCATTTTTATAGAAAACTATTTTTTTAGGAAGCTGTTAAACTTTATCAGTATTTCAATATTGTAACCATTTCCTCTGTAAGCAGTCCACCATGACTAGCATAGATAACATCCTTTAGTGAAAAGATTTTTTATCTTTTAATGTTACATAATTGTGAAGCCCTTGAGGTATAGTGGACAGTCTTGCTATAGTAACTAAATCCACAGATGAAGCTTGTAGGTGAAGTATATCTGAGTGGCAGTCAGTATTACTTGGTGCTGAGCATGAGCTAATAACCAGCCAACTAAAGAAGTTTTTCAGTGAAGTCAGCTAGCTGCTAGAAAGCTGAAGATTGGTCTGTTGTCTTGGAGGTACCTACACAGATCAGCATTTCATTTGTTGTATGAGATGTACAAGAGGGTGATTTCTCACTTTCACTATGAATAGTTATAGCTGTCAGTGAAATGCATTTTTGAGAATGTTCTAGTAAGAATGTTTTGAACAAGAAAACAACTTGATCTTTTCTGATTATATTTAAAAGTTGTTTTTGCATTTCTAGTTTAAATAGGTAAACTTTTGTGTTGACTGATTTGCATTATAAACCACTTTTTTTTTCAAAATGCAAGTTGTCAGATTTTAATTTGTTGATTTTTTTATGGGCACTATTATTTACGTTCTAATTCATAGTTTGTGCAATATTGACTGACAAACCTGGAGATTTTTGGTTTCCAACTGTATTTGCTAATGAATCTTTAGGATCACAGTAATTTAATGGTTATAAGCCGCACCATTTTGACTAAAATTCTGGTCCGAACCCGGAAGCGTGGTTTATAATCAGGTGTGGCTTATATATGGACAAAGAATGAAAAGTTGCTGTTTTAGTTTGGAGGACAGGTGTCTGCTGAGAAAGG
>PYHW01009435.1:170814-188520 GCA_013186435.1 Turdus rufiventris
CCCACAGTGAGACTCAATGGCCATGAGCAGAAAATGACTGGCTGGAGGAAGGATGGGTTGTGAAAAGATAAAGAACAATGCCCTGCCTTGTTTCAGTGGATGGCCCGTTAGCAGAATATCTGCCGTGGAGATAAGGATCACTGCCCCCACCCTCAACAGATGGTGATAGAATAAACACCTTTTATCACACTCTGTATTGTAACGTGGGGCTTATAATCAGGTGTGGCTTATATATGGACAAAGAATGAAAAGTTGTTGACACCCAGAAAATGCAGCTTATAATTGTGAAATTATTGTACTCTGTTGTTTAAAACCAGCCACTGCTTAGCAGGAAATTAAAATTCACTATTTGACAGCAAATTTGGGATGGCTCAGGGACTAGCCATGAAGTTTTGGGTAAAATTCTTGTGTGGTGAACATATGACAAGGAAACAAAGATCACCTTCCATCTGTCAGTTGTGTTAAAATCATGTGAAGGGTTCATGCAACTAAACAGCATTAGGGGTTTTTTTTCTGTACTGCTTTTATGCTGCCTCCATGCTCTTCCTCACACAGTCATTCTCCTTCGCCTCTGTAAAGTTTACTTGTGTATGGAGCTGTCTCCTTATTTGAGTGCCTTTAAAAGAATCATGGAGCCAGAGGTAGGAATAAAGGAGTCTGTGGTGTTTCTGAGCCATTTCATAATAGAGACACTGATGCCTTCTTCAAAATTGCTTCTTTCTGTTTGTTCCAGGTAGTGAGCTGTCTTTAATCAGGTTGCCTGTAGGAAACAAAAGTTATCTGACACATAGTGGGAATTTGTTGATGTATTTTGTACAGTTAGAGTGCTAATACATAAAGCCTTTATCTATGATTGAAATCTTAGGCAACTAAAGTGCAATTGTGCAGCTCAGGCTCCTGGCATCCTGACACCGCTTGTCTAGCAGTGCTTGGGGAATTTGTGTGTCTTCTGCTGTGCAGTTACACAAAAAACTTTCACTCCTGCTGTTTCAGGTTGCTTATGCAGAGGTGGCAAACAGTGCCTATAGCCCTAAGCTGGGAGTTACTTCTAGGTGTGGTATGATGGCTCTCTATGACTACCTAAAATCAGGTTATAATCAGGTGCCTGACAGGCTTTTCTCCCAAGTAATAAGTGATAGGACAAGAAGAAATGATCTAATGAAGTGTTTGGTTAATTTCTACATCACATGGTAGATATGGGATTTTTACCCATGAGACACCACACAATTTGTTCCCTTGAAGGCTTTAGCTAGAAATGGCATTTACTCACTGTGTTCCTGCTCTTTGGTTTCCTCACATACACTGTGACCTAAAGTAAATCGTTAGATAGCCATACAAAGGTGATTGTAAAAGTGTGTTATCAAAAAGAAGTGCTACTATGAGTAAGCCATGAGTAGGTCTTAGAGTAATCCAGCTTTGTGGAGAGAAAATTGACATTGAGTTTTCAAGCCTTAGTTTCAGAAGAACACATATATCTAAAATCCATACTCTTAGAGTATTTTAGCAAACTGTTGGCTAACAGTTTGCAATGTCCTAATCATTGGATACAAAGTGCAGTTTAGACCATGGAGTTTCAGTGGTGAAGTTTCCCCCCACAATATCCCAGTTTCCATCTTCCTCTCTAGTAACTTCCCCTCGAGTATCTCTGGCATGTATTTCTATTTCATCATCACAGAGCAATTCCAATTTTCTTTTTCTTACCTTAAAACGTCCAAATTTAAGTTTGCTGTGGCATTAGTGAGTCCTTTATTCAGAAGATAAGAATGCTGACCCTCAATACTCACATTGCTGTGCCTGCCACCCTTTTCAGGAGGCATGTGGCCAGTAAGCACTGGCACTTCCATGGATTCCATACTAGATTGTGTCTTAATACAAAGACAGATGTCCCTACGAAAATTTTTGCTGAGCAGATAATTTAAAAGGCAGCCTGAAAGCCAGGTTTCTCATCTATATTTTTGTGACAGTGTTTCCATGCATTTTGCTTAAAATGCAGAAGTAGTTCTGCTTATGATGCAATTTATAAAATATAACAGCTTTACAGAGGCTACCCAAACCCTACCAGAAGTGTGCTTGAGTAAGAGATGTATGGATATGATCCTTTCCTGCAACTAAAGTCTGATTCAAAAGTTGGAGGAATACTACTGGAGGATAAAAGATGACAAAAATCCAACATTTGAGCCACTGAGGCTGTCACCTTTGATAAGAGCAAACAGCCATGTGTGGAAAAGAGTTGCACATCACCAGACCTACAGTCCTATCATATGCAAGGGTTTGAAAGTATAAATAAAAAAAAATGGGAAGGGAAGCATAGGATGTGATTTGGACCTGAGAAAAAGACCAATCTCTTCTTGCTGATGTGGAGGTTCTACTATGTAAATTGTGCCCTTGTTTCTAACACTTAAAATGTCTTCATTGTAGCTGAAAAATGCTGTGATGCTGTGATTATATTGTTTAATGCAGAATTACTGTCCTTCTTTGTCATTTGTTCACCTGGCTTCCATCTTTGACTTCAGCCTTGACCTTCATCTTCCTTATGCCATGCTCTTTAGTAGCTTGGTTTTAAGCCTGAATTGCTGGAAGGCAGCTTAGGTGAAAATGATGGAATTACGGTGTGTTTATGGAACTTGCACACTTAATTTGAGAGTTTGGGCACGTAAGCTCCAAAGAGAGAAAAACAAATGTTTCCCCACTTGGGATAGTAATAGAGTTAAAAACTTCAAACTATTCTCAACAACAGAAATAGGTATCAACTTGCTGATTATGTGTTTAGTCTTCTGATAGCTGACGTTCTTCTTCATTATCACAAACTGGGCAAATTTTGTTGTCCAAATTTCTTGTAAGATTTTGCACCAAAATGCATTTAAGAGAATGCTTTCTTTCTGTACTTTATCAATGACTAAGGACGACTTAAAATGTGACAATGAAACATTTTTGTGAGCAATTTTTAATGCTGACCTGAAAAAATACTTACCTCTGGATTTTTATTTTTTTTACTGTAATCTTAGATGCCTTCCTGAATACTTTCAACTACTGCATCTTTGAAAGTTGCTGGGATTGGGATTCAGTGTTTGGGCCCTAGCTTGAATAATTTCCTTATGTGTAAAATGGTGTCTGAAACAAGAAATAATGTAAGCTAAGTCTATGTAATGTTTTGTGTATCACTTCAAATTGAGCATTTTAGACAATTCTATACTGTTTTTTTTTTCCTGTAAAAATACATGGTTTTGAACCAGAAAGAAGAACATTTAGGAAATCAAAATAATGTATTTATAATTTACAGAGTAATAGCACATATTAAAAAATGGTGTCCAAAGTATTCTGTCCAAATGTCCTATTCAAAATATTGTCTGCTCTTTCTGTATAGTGTGACTTTTGTATTTTCTCTGCTCAGCCGATACCCCTCACCCCCTGGTAGCTTTCACCTTATGTCAGAAAAAATCAGTCTTGTTAAGTGGGGAACTGGGAATGGGGGATTTGGGCTTTCTTGCTAAAGAAACTGATGATGTGATCTAGAAGGAGCTAAAATGCTACTTTGACAAGTTACTGTATGCAAGTAGGTGAGTGGGTGTTGTACTTGGAAAAACTTCTTATAAGCACTGTAATACATAGGAAATCTTTAAATCCTACATTTAAATCTTACATTATCAAAAAATTCATTTGTATACTCTAAAAATAAGCATTAGTGTGTTAATTTTAAAATGTTTCCTTTTATTAGTCTAAAACTTAATTTTTTTTACAGGTTTATAATATACAGGTTTGTTGTTGAACTAGACAAAATATGAACATGTAAATTAGTTTCTAAACAAATCTGATTTTGGAACGACAGTCTCATGTCTAGCTTATAGACATTTCAAGCTACTGCATTATGGAGAAACATTAGAATGTATTCCTAATGTTAATTAATAATGACAACTTTGTACAAATTTTTTGATAGCTAAGTAATTTTTTTAGCTTGTACTTGAACTAATGTCAAAATTTTTTTTCTTTATGGGAACTTGATTGTTAAAATTAAAACAAACGAAAGAGTATATGTTACACTTCAACTAAAAAGCATTACCACATTTTCTTGCAAATGTACCTGTGTGCTTATGGGTTGGTGGTTATGTAGTTTGGCTCATAACCAAGTTTCTAATTCGCATGCTCGTGACTGAGTCTTTTCGCAAATATTGCAAATGAGTTCATGAACTTAAACTTGCACTCATGTGAACAAATCCCATTTCTTCTGATAGGTTGTATTTTTAAGAGTATTCATTATTCAGTATGATGATTGCCTTGGAAAATCTGTCATAACAGAATTGTGACCCTTTCTGAAACTTAGCTTGCTGATACTTTGCAGAGGCCCTGGATTTCCTTCCACATGCTGTTTTAGTTTGAATAGCTGACTATTGATTTTACACGCTTCCTTTCTTGGATAAATGAAAATCATGCTCCCAAACTTCATCTTATCTGTGAATAAGAAATATATGTGTCATGCATAATTTTTTTTTTTTTTTGGCATGTCAAAGAGATGCGTTCATGGGCTTGCAGTAGGTATGATATCCTTTCATAGTTTGTGATAATGATTTTACTTTCACTGTTTTAAAAGGCATACTGTTGCACTTAATCTTGATAAGATTTGTTCCTGTCCTCTTCCAACAAGACCAGAATCATGGTGGATCTCATTGCTTCTTCTGTAGAAGTGGTGCTAGGTTTTTTTTTCCCCTATTTTCGTTAGGAGTTCATGTATTGGCCGAGTAATAACAAGCTTTTTTTTACTACTTACAGAATTTGTTGGAGTAGCAAAATGATGTGACACAGGGTACAATAAACAGTTTGTAAAATCTGGGACTCAAGGTGAGCTTTTGTTTTAATCATTGCTGTTCTTGCAAGAATCACAGAATATCAGGTTGGAAGGGGACCTTAAGGATCCTCTGATCCAGCCTTCTTGTCTAAAGCATGGTCCAGTCACGATCACCAGCACCTTGTCCAGATGCATCTTAAAAGAGTCCAACATTGGGATAAATCCACCACCTCCCAGGGGTGATTATTTCAAGAGCTGATTGTTCCCATTATGACAAATGTTCCTTTGCTGTCCAACAGAATCTTCCCGGGAGTAATTTATACCCCTTGTTGATTCCTTGTGAAAGGGAGTCTCCTCCTTTGTAGCCCCCAGTGATGAGAACTCCCACAAACATTCTTTTCTCAAGGCTGAACAAGCCTGGTCTCTCTTTGCCAGCCCTGGTCCCTGTGGTTGCTTCCCAGGGCTGTTTCAATCCCCTGCAGATGCTCCTGCACTTCCCCACCCTACTGGGTGAGCATTGTGCCAGGTGTTCTGAGGGCTTACCTTTGTCCTGTTCCAGCAAAGGCAAATATTTGAAGAAACACCTCTTTCTCTGTGGGATGTTGTTTTATGGTTTGTCTGTTTGTATTGTTATTGTTAAATAAGTAGTAGAATGTTGTTAAGCAAACGAGCAAAACAATTGGTCCTGTAATTACAGCTTTCTCTCTTTGCTACTTGCGTCCTATATTCCCGTAGTGATAAAGGACAATCATGTATGTCCAGTTAGAAGAGTGGGCTATTCTGGAGTAAGGTGGAATAGATAAATAAAAGTGCATCACAGAAATTCACTGTAGCCTTTAAACTGCTTTGTTTAGGTTGCTTTTAGCTCTGTTCCATAACGTATTATCTGTAAGTAAAATAATATTAGGGGAAAAGCAGTAGGGTTTTTGAGCTGGCCTGTAGTTAAAATGATCTTTGAAAGGTTTCTTCCTGTGATGTTCAGCCTTGTTGTTGTTTTCTGTGAAAGTGCCCAATCCCCTCCTCCAGTAGTGAGTTGATTCCAAATAAATTCTGTATTTCCAATTACCTCCTGCTTCTCTTTGTTCTTTTGTAGGAGGTATTACTTAACAAAGACTTCCTAGAGAAGTGTACTGCCATTCTGGCAGTACTACAGGGTGCTTAAATGATGGACTTTTTAGTTGATGCCTTTTCAGCTAATCAAAATAATCGCTTGACAGATGGAATAGCACAGGAGAGAGATTGTATTCTGAAGCAAAAGGCAAAATACATAAAATAATTACCTAATTTTTTTTTTAATTTTCCAAATTAAAAAAAAAAATCAAACTTGGCATTTGAGTATCTACCTACATATTGTTGTTTGGGGGAGGGGGTGACTCATTTACAATACCAATATAGAGTCTTTAAGAGTGGGCGTAAGCAATAAGACAAATACTGAGTTAGTGAACTGTCCTTTGCCAGGTGGGATTAAACCACAACAATATTGAAGAGAGTTCATTATAGCTCTTGAATTATCTTCCATTTCCTTCCTATCGAATTCAAGAGTCCAGACATGAGTAGGATTCACAGGTACTCAGGTTAGGAAAAGTAAACTTGTTTTTTTTGTTTCCTTTTGGAGGTTTCTAAATTTAATTTTTATTTTCAGTGAACAGTGGTTATACTTTAAAGCTAAAATATCCAGATTGTGCTCTAGCATGTTCCAGTTTCTCTTGCCAGATATCTGCAGATCTCAGCAAGGCAATCTCTGTAGTAAAATGCAGAGCTTAAATTTTTTTGCTTGCTGGTATACAGGCTCAGAAATCATTAAACCAGACTTCAGTTCAAACTGTGTATTGCAGAAATGCTTTTCAGCTGAATTATTTCAAAAAAATAAGTTAAGTACAAGCTAAGTCTTAAGATTCTTCTTCAACCTGAAATCATGGCCATTTTGCAGGAGTTGGAAATAACAAAGCTTGAGGATTTTGTAGAGTGGTATAGGAAGGGCGGTATGATGATTATTGTTATACCCACATCTGTCAGAGTTTTGTGGAAAACAGTAATGAATTAGTATCAAGCAAAGACATTGCTTCCTGTATTACGATTTTAACCCATTCTCTGTAAATTTCGAATTTCATATACCTTTCTTCTACAAGTATTACATTTTTTCACAGTAAAACCATTTATTTGGGGATTGAGTCTAAAATTTAGATGTTGAGATGTGTATCCTAGTATTTTTCATGTATCATCTTTTCTAGTCCTAACAATGAATAGCATTCTCCAAGGAAGAACACCTGATTGACTTTATTCTGGAAATGAACAAGCTTGGGAGTCCTGCTTCATACTCCTAGAACCAGAGTAAAATACATTTTTACAGGGAAATCTTATCAGGAGGCTAGGGTAGAAGTTGTAGAGAGCATGTTCACAGTAGTTCAGACACTAATGCTGGTTATTTCTTTTCCCCTTCATGATTGTTTCTCTTTTGGCTTGTTTTGTGATATGGAGCTAGCAGATAAAACTAGTTGTCCAAGCCAAAATCAGTACAAATTATGCCCACAAACCCACACCCCATTCCCAATTCCATACTGTTCATATCATGCTCAGGTCCCATGTTATCCAATACATCCTTATTATCCTTACCAGTTACGCACTACTTCCTGTCTTTTGATTTATACGCAGATCCTTCATGTATGGATCACCCTTGTAAAATGCCCGCAAATCACTGAGTAGGTTCAGTCCTGACTGTCAAAGGGTTTTAGCAAAAGTGTTATTAATAATGTGTTGTAAAACTGTGAAGTACAGTTTGATGTTTATTACTGTGTGACCCAATAATTGAAAAGTATCAGGCACAAATCAAAGTTACCCTTCTACCAAGGCCATATGCGATATCAATCACTTAAAAAAGACCTCCTTTGGTAAAATGGTCTCTCTGCTTCAAGGAGCAACATTGAGTGACCACCCAGCTCCAGAGGAGATCACTTCCATGCTGCCTAGCAGGGAGAGCTCAAAGAAGGCTCACTTACACTGTTCTATTTATGGAATAATGTGGTTTGCTTGTAGTCAAATTGTATACAGAGGGAAAAGTATGCATGAGACTCCTTGTGCACATACCTTTGTTCCTTGGCAAATGATCCTTGGAAAAACCAGTTGCAGTTTATTTTTTAATTGCATGATCAGTCTTCCAAACTCATGAGCATGGATGCTCACTGGGTCACTCTGCTCCTTTGTGGATTTTCAGAGAAGAGATAACACCTGAGTTCTTGGCCCGTTAATGGCTCAGATCTTTTATCTTCTCTGGAACCTGTACTGTTCCAGACACATGCATTTGTATCTATCTACAGGCCACAGCACCTGCCATGAGCTCACTCTGGTGTGGGGTTTCCATAGGCTGAAGCTTCCTTTAGAGCACATTTACCTGCTCCAATGTGGAGTCCCTTTTCCTGACTTCTGCCATGGCATTGGACGTTTTGTATGTAGCAATGGAGCATACTGTGTTCTCAGCACTTCTTTCTTGCACTGGTTTTAATTTCTGGTTTTCTTTCCTTTATTTTTCCTTTCTGGTACGCTTTGTTTTTCTTCCATTTTCTCCTGTGAATGCTTGTTTTCCCATTTGTAATGGTACCTTCTAGCAAAGAAACTTGGGCTTCTTGATTACTCATTCTTGTCCTACTAAATACTCTTACTGTACTCTACCTGTATTTAGGCACCTCATAGAAAAACCTATTGCTAGTCTATTTACAGGCCATTGTGTTTATACTTTTTAAAAATTCAGTGTAATGTTAAGACGTGTTCTGCTGAAATAGTGTTCTGCTGAAATACTGTTCTGTTTTATTGTGTTCAGTTACCTTAGTATTTTATTTTTTGCAATACTGAAAATCTGTATCTGTAGAGATGCTAGATTTTTAGCATTGTTTTGATGTTTACAGAATTCTTTCTTCTATGGATACTAGTTTTGAAAACAGTGCATTTAACTATAAAAAAGTGTGTCATGAAAAGGCCTATAGTAGTATAATGAATACTAAATGAAATTGGATTCATTGATTAGGTTTTCATGTTCCGCTCTCCTTGTTATCTTTTTCCTTAATTAAGAAGCGTTGTTATCTGCGCCATGTGGAGCAGGGAAAGACTCCATCATTACTTTTGTAATGAACTCTAAGAAACTTTTGTTGACTTATTCAATTATGAATTAATAAGTTGAATTAATTAATTGAAATTGCTCATAACTTCTTGGAAGCTAAATCTCAGTTTAACTACATGATATAGATTGGATATGTAGGAAAATGTTCCAGATTTTTACCTGGAATTACTTAAATGAGATGTACAATTAATGCAGTTAGAAAAAAGTTCTTAATTTTTCTAATTTTTATTTCTAGTAGCCATACATTTGTTATCTAAAGAAGGCTATTGAGGCAGGTTTTTGCAGGGGTTGTGTCTGGAGTTGAGGGATGTTGTCATGGGTAGTATTTGGATTGACAGGTCATTCCATCATCCTACTGAACAAATAGAAACTATGGAAGTAATCACTCCATCATTCTCATGAGAATGCTGTGAACCAGGAATCACCATTTGCAGAACAACAGGCATAAAGATGCATTACAAGGAGAGCTAGAAGCTTTCTAGCATTAGCAGTATTCCTACCCCTGCTGCTGTCCCGACTCCTACCTACATGCTGCTGTTTCTTCTTTTTTTCCCGGTGCTTAGCTTCATCTAGTACCTTTGACAACTGCTCCAACTCAGTAATGTGACAAAACAACTTAGCCTGTCCCTGAATTGGGAAGTTCAAGAATTCAGGAAACCTTTGGACAATGCTGTCAGGCCCATGGTGTGACTCTTGGGGGCTGTACTGTGCAGGGCTAGGAGCTGTACTCAGTGATCCTTGTAGGCACCTTTCCAATTTGGGTATTCTATTTTTAGATTTATTACCAATTAAACAGAGTAGGATACTGAGAATAAGAACATATTTACAGCCGGCTTCCCTCAGCCTCAACTTCACTCTCAATTCTTCCCATTTCCTGAGTTGTGAAGGTGAATTGGGAATGAAAGTTGCAGTGAGTTCATAATGCTTCTTCCTGCTCCAGAGTGTGAGACAGTCCTCCATGAACTGTTCCAACATGAATTCTCTTCATAGGTTCGGCTCTTTGAGAACAGACTGCTCTAGTGTAGATCCCTCATAGGCTGCAGCTCCTGCCAGGAGCCTTCTCCAGCATGTACTTTTCAGGAACTGCAGCTTCACTGCATCTGCCTGCTCTGGCGTGGGCTCTGTGGGCTGCAGGTGGATCTCTAGTGCCTGGAGCATCCTTCCTCAGTGACTTTGGGGTCTGCAGAGTTGTTTCTCTAAGTTGTTCACACCCCTCTCAGCTGCTGTGCAGTGTTCTTTACCCTTTCCTAAATGCCTTATAGCAGAGGCATCACCAGCATGGCCGAGAGGCTCAGCTTTGGGCAGCAGCAGGTCCATCTTGGAGCTGACTGGAACTGGCTCAGTCTGACACAGAGACAGCTTCTGATGTCTCTCACAGAGCCCTACAACTGAGGCCACCCCAATTCCGTGTCCTTCTTAGTGAAGGAACATGCAATGTGTATACAGTAATTTCCCAGCTATAAGGCGCACCGGATTAGAAGGCGCACCGTTGAGAGTCGGCAAATTTCTCAATTTTGTACATTATATAAGGCGCACCAGACTGTAAGGTGCACTTCTGGGTTCAGACCAAAATTTTAGTCAAAAGGGTGTACCTTGTACTCTTGAAAATACTGTATATATATGAATGCAGTAATTCATAGCTTGTGTGTAATGCATAGTTGAGCTTAAGTATTTGAAATTATCTCTTATCTGCTTTATCCCTTTAATATTTTCTAATTTTGCATAACAAAGGGAAAACAAAGAAATTTCAGTGAACTTTTATTCTTACTGCTTTGTACCACTGTTCATGATCTGGTAATTAAACGAAAGTAGAGGCATCTTACTTGTTTTCCCTTTAAGCAAGTAATTAGTACCATCCAGCTTGTTCATTTTTTCATTTTATGAAATTAGCAGTTTGCTAAGATGTTGTCTCTGTAAAAAGTATTGTCTTTCTTGACAAGAGAATTTTATCTGTTTTGATACATGGTCAAAACAGAAGCATTCGAAGGTGATTTATTGTGAATAAAATGCTATTCAAATGCTATTAAAATGCAGAGTGGGAGAACCAACACATGTTATCTTGTCTTCAGACTTCTGAAACTTACCTGTGACTCCCAAGAGAAGATCAGGTGTGTTTCAAGCAGTTTCAGGCTGTAAAAGTAAATTTCTTTTAAGTCTTCTGTTTTACTAATGCAAGCACAATTGTATTAATATGAACAGCAAAGAAAATTTTTGGTGGTTTGCTTATATATTTCTGTTCTATTGAATGAAGTACAATTCCTTTTTCTTAAACAAGATTATACCTAATAGTTTACAGTATGATGATGGAGAAAAATCAGTTAAAAAAATTTACCTTGAACTGTATATCATGTTTTGAAAAATCTTAGCTTAGAATTCAGAAATTGATGTAAGTTTCCAGGATTTCCAAGAACATTAATTTTATTTTGGTCTGAAGCATGCTGGAAAGTGTCTCTATATTACGCAATTTTAAAATTCCCTCTTTTTCAGGCATTTCTTTGTGTCACATCTGAGTATGTATTGTGTTGAGGAGTGGCATTTGTTGTATTTACTTTAGGAATGGGGGGAAAATATGACTGAGAAAGTTGTCCTAGGACTACTTACTTGTTGGCAAATAACCAAGTCTTAAGCAAAGGCTGCTCAATGAGATCACATTTTGAAGTAGTAGTTAAATCCTTTCTGCATCTTCTTTTTTTCTTACACGTTTTCTTCTGTTTCCATGAAGTTTTTACAGTGTTAAAAAATTAACAATTCTAGAAGTTTATCTGACAAAATCAAATCTGCTTAAACTTTAAGTTTCTCCCTTCCGTCCCAATCTGGTAGATGCTGAGGGTGATAGCTGTGTGCAGGGTTAGGTGACAACAATTCTGACTCCTTGAGTTGTAGTTTTTGTGCTTCCCTTGTGGTTATTTTGTGTTTTCTCATGCATATCCTGAAGCTCACAAAAAAAAAAATAAATCTGAGGCTGCTTTTAGTTTCTGTATATTCTATATTTTTTCCCAGTCTCCCTAGAAATAGTGCCCTTGTTTTTTCTTTGCATAAACATATAAAATAATCTATTTTCTTACATCTGTCTATTTGTGATTTCCATAACTACTGTTGCTGTAAGAGTGGTTTACTAAATATAATTGAATGCTTCCTTTATTGTTTAATGAATAGGGTTTGCTCATGGCTTTGGACCATAAGGTTTATGATTTTGTCTCGTTACAGCAGTTAGGAAACTGCAAGTTGTGAACATACTGGTCACAAAAGGGGAAGAGTGTAAATGACAGCTCTTCATCCTCCGTTTCTTTGCTGTATAAAACTTAATAAAACAACAAAAAAATCTGTCTAGTGAATAAAACTTAGCACACTTACTGAACCTCATCCGTTGGCCTCAGCCCATTGATTCAGCCTCTCCAGAGCCTTCCTGCCCTCCAGATCAACACTCCCACCCAGCTTGATGTCATCTCAGAACTGACTTAGACAGGGGGCACTTGATCCACTGGCCCAGATCACTGATAAAGTTGCTGAATAAGTATGCATCTGTTTTCATCCTCTTTACTCTTCCTTCATATATTTCTATACCTTGATGAGATCTCCCTGAGCCTTCTCTTCTCGGGGTTGAACAGTCCCTGCTGTCTCAGCTTGTCCTAGTAGGAGAGATACTCCGGTGTCTTCAGCATCTTTATGGTATGTGTTTGCATTCTCTTCAGTGTGCCCATGTCTCCCTCACACTGGGAAGCCCAGTGCAGGACATGGCACTCCATGTGTGGCTTCACCAGCACTGAGGGGAAGGATCCCCTCTGTGACATCCTGGCCATGCTTTGGCTCATTCAACCAAAGGTACCGTTAATCCTTCTGATGGGTTAACCTTGGCTAAACACTCAGTCACTCCCTTCCTCAGCTGGACAGGGGAGAGAAAATATAAGAGAGGTTCATGGGTCAAAATATGGACATTTCTCCTCCCTGTCGGGATCCTTCTGCATAGCAGCACAACATTCTGCTGTATCAGTCACTTGTCCCAGTCCAGTGTCATCTGGATTATACATCTGCTTCTAAATATGTTTTGTAAGATACTTCTTATTGATGTTGTGGATCAAGAGGTTGTCTAAATTGATGGCTTCTTGTGAAATGTGTTTTCCTTTGAATCTGTGTCCTAGGTGGCTGCATCTAGTGCATTAATTTATCCCTAACCAGATCCCACAAAGATATTGATTATCCTGTGTTATTAGAAGCAGGGTTCCAACTTGGAGGCCTAGCTGCAGTTCATTTGTTGACCTAGCTACTGATTGTATACCCAGTTGTTGTCTAAGCTTAATTACTGCCTAAGACAAAATGTGAATTTGGCTATTGCTGAAGATGGAATGCAAAGAATCCTTGCTCATTTCCATTACTTCCATGCATAAGAAACAAAGACAGAGATGCATGTATGAGAAATTACCATCTGTGATTGACTTGGATATTAATCCCCATAAATTTTGATAATTTCCTTTTTTTCTTTTCTTTGAAGGTAGTGATGGTTGAGATGTGATTTCAGCTTCTGACTTGTTCTCTTGGTACTGTATATAAAATGTTCCAGTGACTAAACAGAAAATAAGAAAATACTATAATGTGTTTTATAAACTTGTGGTTAAGACAGAACTTTTTTGTGTGTAGCTGGTTTATGGAAATTAATTGTTATTCTTTTAAAAGATACACTTCTAATTTTGTATAATGTCACACTGATATATAGTTATTCTGTTTTGCATTCTGTTTTGAATTCCAGCTTGCCTGCCTCTCCTCCCTCTGCCCCCCTTCAGTTTTTGCTTTAGACTTGGTTTGGTATTTTTTCTTTACTCCTTGTTTCTTTGCTTTGTTTGGATGGAGCATGTGGGATAAAACAGCATGTGTGCATTGCCCAATCTAATTTTCATCTCCCTTTCTCTACTTTCACTGTAGTCTTTGTCATTAATTATGTCTTTTTATTTAATTACTTCTGTTCCCTTGGGATCTCTTACCCCAAATTGAAAGCATAACAGTGGTATCTAGATGTCCAGATAATGAGCCTAAATTATGTAATCTTATTACTGAATCTCACATCCTCACTTTTCTTAATAATTTTTCCCTCATATTTTTCTGAATTGCATCATACCTAACATTACGTTGGAAAAACTTCAGGATAGTGCTGTCTTCTTAAATTATTTCCTCTGTTTTCCTTCCAAATGTAAAATTTCATTGTGCAGGAATCTAGTCTGAAGAACTAGGTACATTAAACCTCATATTTCATATTCATCCGGCTGGTAAACCTTGGGAGAGGGCAAACAGGAGCGTGGCACACTTCTGAGGGTGTGGCACAACAGTTTGCGAGGCAGTTTGCACAGGCAGGGAAAGCAGATGGGGTTGCAGGTTTCTTCCTGCTAGCAAGGCTTGCTGTGTGGTGTTTACTGTATTTCCATTGATTGGTTGGTTGGTTGTTTTTGGGGTTTCTGTGGGTAATGGTCTATACATGATCAAAAACTGTAGTAAGTACAAGTGTGTGTGTAACTAAATAGAACACTCCAGAAGGGATGTGTCTGTACAGACCCATTCCTGTGTGGAGTGTTTGAGCTTATCAGTGGTACCAGGGGGCATTGCAGAAAGAAGCCTGTCTCTGGTGAAAACAGGTGAATGATCTCCTTTTGCTGGTGGCTGAGCATAGGAGGAAGTTGAAAGACTAAAGAAGATTAAGGAAAATGAAAGGGAAATAGATTGGTGGAACTCCACCCTCCCATCCTTGAGGGAGGCCCACCTGGAGTCAGAGGATTTCCAAACCTCCCACTCAGACAATAGGACACGTAGTAATGAAGGGGAATGGAAATGGGTCCCTGTTTAGGGAGGCCATAAAAATTTCTCTCCACCCTCATCCCCTAGCCACTCCAGAATAGGTATGAGGCCTTGGATCTAGAGAGTCAGCCAGATGATTTAGAAGAAAATCATGTACCCAGTGACCCTCCCAATTACAATTCGTCTGTAAGACAGATCACTGCCTCTAACATCAAAAAGAAAAGAAGAGTGGTTGT
Source organism: Turdus rufiventris (assembly GCA_013186435.1). NCBI lineage: Eukaryota > Metazoa > Chordata > Aves > Passeriformes > Turdidae > Turdus > Turdus rufiventris. The sequence goes on from PYHW01009435.1 coordinate 185,723, forward strand.
TGTGGCTGACTCCCTTCTGAGGTGAACAGAGGGCCACATATATCAACCAGACCCATTCCACCGGGAGATGTACTGCCTTCCCTGGGGCCCAGGTACAGGACATCACTGAGAGACTTCTGGGGCTTATTCGGGCCAGTGATTATTACCCACTGTTGCTACCCCGGGCTGGCAGTGATGAGAATGGAAAGAGGAGTGTTAGGGCAATTAAAAGGGACTTAAGGGCACTGGGTCAAGTGGTTGATGGGGCAGGGACACAGGTAGTCTTCTCTTCAGTCCCTTTGGTAGCTGAGAAAAACAGTAGAAGGAGTAGGAGAGCTCACATTATTAACAAATGGCTCAAGGATTGGTGTCATTGGCAGAATTCCGTGTTCTTTGATAACGGGGGCAACTTTTATGGCACCTGGCATGCTAATACTGGATAGGCTCCATTTTTCTGTTGAGGGCAGAAGGATTTTAGCTTTTGAACTGGTGGAACTCATGAAGAGGTCTTTAAACACAGTTCGAAGGGGGAAGGGGAAGCAGTCTGAAAGCAGGCCCAAGGGTAGTAAGACTGAATTAGGGGTGAAATCAGTAGCCCAGCTGAGGTGTATGCATACCAATGCATGCAGCATGGGTAACAAACAAGAAGACTTGGAACAGCAAAGCTATGATGTAGTCACCATCACAGAAATGTGGTGGGATGACTCACACAGTTGGGATGCTGCACTGCATGGCTACAAGCTCTTCAGAAGAGACAGGAAAGGGAGAAGAGGTGGAGGGGTAGCTCTTTATATTAGGGAGGTTTTTGATGCCAAAGGTGTTGAAACTAATGATGATGGAATTGAATGCCTATGGGTAAGAATTACAGGGAAGGCTAACAAGGCTGACATCCTGCTGGGAGTCTGTTAATGCCCACCTACCCAGGGAGAAGAGGTGGACAACTTATTCTCTAAGCAGCTAGACAGTGTTTCATGATCATCAGCCCTTGTTCTTGCAGGGGACTTTAACCTGCTGGACATCTGCTGGAAGCTTAATATAGCAGAAAAGAGGCAGTCCAGGAAATTTTTGAGTATGTGGAGGATAACTTTGTCACAGCTGGTGAGTGAGCCCACCAGGGGAGAGACTATGTTAGACCTGTTGTTTGTGAGTAGAGATGGGCTGGTGGGAGATAAGGTGGTTAAAGCCTGCTTGGGGCACAGTGATCATGAAATTACAGAATTCTCAATATTTAGTGGTATCAGGAGGAACATCAGTAAGACTTTTACATTGGACTTCTGGAGGGCAGACTTTGGCCTATTTAGGAGACCTATTCAAAGTGTTCCTTGGAAGCAGCCCATAAAAACAAAGGAGTTAAGGAAAGGTGGATGTGCTTCAAAACAGAGGTCTTGAGGGCACAGGAGCAGACTGTCCCTGTGTGCCAAAAGATGAGTTGAAGCTGACATCCAGCCTGGATGGGCAAGGAGTTGTTGGAGGAACTTAGAAATAAAAAGAGGATGTATCATCTTTGGAAGGAGGTTCATGTGTCTCAGGAAATATTTAGGGGGGCTGCTAAAGCACATAGGAAAAAAGTTATAGAGGCCAGAGGTCAGTATGAACTTAAAATGGTGACTTCTGTAAAGAATAATAAAAAATATTTCTTCAAATATATTAATGGTAAAAGGTACAATAAGACCAACTTTTATTCTCTATTGGATGAGGGAGGGAACTTAGTAATTGTGGATGAGGAGAAAATAGAGGTGCTTAATGCCTTCTTTGCCTTAGTTTTTAGTGGGAAGATGGTTTGTCCTCCGGATAACTGTCCTCCTGGATTGGCAGATGGTGTTAGGGAGCAGAATGGTCCCCTTGTTATCGAAGAGGAGGCAGAGAACTGCTGAGATGCTTGGATATTCATAAATCTATGGGACCACATGGGATCCATCCCAGGGTGATGAGGGAGCTGGCAGATGAGTTTGTGAAGCCACTCTCCATCATTTACCAGCAATCCTGGCTCACTGGTGAGGTTCCAGATGACTGGAAGCTCTCCAATATGACATCCATTTATAAAAAGGGTGAAAAAGAGGATCCTAGTAATTATAGATCAGGTAACCTCAGTACCAAGGTTATGGAACAGTTTATACTGAGTGCCATCATGCAGAATTTACAAGATGGCCGGGGTATCAGACCCAGCCAGTTTGGCTTTAGGAGGAGGTAGATCATGTTTGACCAACCTTTTCCCTGGTCTCATTTTATGACCGGGTGACCCACCTGGTGAAGGCAGGAAAGGCTGTGGATGTTGTCTATTTGAACTTCAGGAAGGTCTTTAACACTATCTCCCACAGCATACTCCTGGAAAAGCTGGCAGCCCACAGCTTGGACAGGAGTACAGTAATTTCACGATTATAAGCCGCACTTTCGGGTGTTGGCAACTTTTCATTCTTTTCTCCATATATAAGCTGCACCTGATTATAAGCTGCATGTTACAATACAGAGTGTTATAAAAGGGATCTATTCTATCACCATCTGTTGAGGGTGGGGGCAGTGATCCTTATCTCCACAGGAGATATTCTGCTAATGGGCCATTCATTGAAACCAGGTGGGGCATTGTTCTTCATCTTTTCACAACTCATCCTTCCTCCAGAGAGTCATTTGCTGCTCATGGTCATTGAGTCCCACTGTGGGACTGATAAAATTACTGCATCCCATTGGGAGTTGCTCCAGCCAGGGGGGGAAGAGCCCAACATTTCTTACCAAAATAAAAACAGAGGTTTTGGGACACTAAGGGAGCCCCTTTCTCCACTGGACCCCAGAGGAAAACCGGATTTCTCCACATCACCACTGGA
>PYHW01009435.1:188637-210885 GCA_013186435.1 Turdus rufiventris
TAATAATTTGGAGGGAGGGGATTTACATTCTCCATTTCAAAGAGAAGCTCCTGCATTTCTCAGCAGACACCTGTCCTCCAAACTAAAACAGCAACTTTTCATTCTTCATCCATTATATAAGCCGCACCTGATTATAAGGCACGCTTTGGGTTCAGACCAAAGTTTTAGTCAAAATGGTGCGGCTTATAATTGAAATTACTGTACTCTGTTGTGTTAAGAACTGGCTGGATGGCCAGGCCCATGGAGTGGTGGTGTATGGTGTTGCATCCAGATGGTGGCCAACCACTACTGGTGTTCCTCAGAGGTCTGTGCTGGGGCTAGTCCTGTTCAATATTTTTATTGATAACATGGATGAGGATATTGAGTCTTTCACCAGTAAATCTGCAGACGACACTAAGCTGGGAGCATGTGTTGGTCTTTTGGAAGGTAGGGTGGCTCTTCAGAGAGACCTGGAACAGTTGAATGGATGGGTAGAGTCCAACAAGATGAAGTTTAGTAAGTCCAAGTGCCAAGTCCTGCGTTTTACCTACAGTAACCCCCTGCAAGGTTATAGGCTGGGGACGGTGTGGCTGGACAGCACCCAGGCAGAAAGGGACATGAGGATACTGGTCGACAGCCGACTGAACATGAGCCAGCAGTGTGCCCTGGTGACCAAGAAGGTTAACAGCATCCTGGCCTGTGTCAGGAATAGTGTGGCCAGCAGGAGTAGGGAGGTCATTCTTCCCCTCTGCTCAGCACTGGTGAGACTGCGCCTCGAGTGCTGTGTCCAGTTCTGGCACCTCAGTTCAAGGAGGACGTGGAGACGCTTGAGCGCGTCCAGAGGAGGGCAGCAAGGCTGGTGAGGGGCTTGGAACACAAGCCCTGTGAGGAATGGCTGAGGGAGCTGGGCTTGTTTAGCTTGGAGAAAAGGAGATTTGGGTGACCTTATCACTCTCTACAACTTCCTGAAAGGTGGTTGTAGTCAGGTGGGGGTTGGTCTCTTTCACCAGGCAGCAGTTGACAGAACCAGAGGACACAGTCTCAAGCTGCAGCAGGGGAGATATAGTTTAGATATTAGGAAGAAGTTATTGATGTAAAGAATAATGAAGTATTGGAAAACTTTGCTTGGGGAGGTGGAGTCATCATCCCTGGATGTATTTTAAAAAGACTGGATGTGGTGCCATGGTATAGTTGAGGTGTTACTGCATGGTTTGATCTTGATGATCTTGGAGGTCTTTTCTAACCCAGGTGTACTGTGTTACTGTGAAAAGGACTTGGGGATGAAATTGGGCCATTTTTAAGGAGGCTATACAGATGGGTATTTATCTCACTGGAGCTTAATTTCTTTGTTTTTTTAGATATTCCAGATTATTGCTTTACCCCTACCTCCTGTGGTCAGCCACAAATTGTCACATATTCTCTTAACATTAAGATGTGTTCTGGTAATTTTTTACTGTTTGATATTTGCTACTTGTAGTGAGACTTGAAAGCTGCTGGAAATAAACCGTTGTATTTCAGATGAGGAGGAACTGTGGGTCTGGTTTCTTAGTTCTTTCCTTTTATTTCTTTTGTGCTAAATATATCAATTTATTAAGCTGTATACCATGTAGATGTTTGTAACAGACTTGATGTAACAGATCTGAGACATAGTGAAGCTGGCTTAAACTAAGCATTTGTTTTTATTTCTAGTTATTGGAAAATATATTTTCATATTAAAAAAATAGAATATTATAGTTTTGTGTATGTTATAACTCACTGTATTCTTCCTGTACCTATTTTTAGATTTCTTGTTTTTCAAGTGCTTTTCCACTATGGTATAGGAAGAAAACACATAATTTCTTGGGTGATACAACTAGAGAAAGTAGAACTTCTGGTGAGATAGTTTATAAAGATACTGAACAGTTACCTTTGTGTCGTTATTCCTTAAAGAGTGAAAGTAGTGAAACCTTATGTTACTGTAGTTGACTTACGTGAAGCATATCAGCATGTCACACTTGGTTTTTTTGGCTTATTTTTAAATGATTTTTGGTCTTCATCACAGCGCAGTCCTTTATGTGTATTGCAGATTTGTATAGTTCACCAGTGAAAATTATTTAGATCACTTTCTCTAACAAAGAAGTGGAGACATGAAAATTTACATTAAAAAAGGAATTCATACTGAGTCATTGCTTGCATTAATAATTTTGAAAAGCCTTGGCATGTTTTTGGCCAGCTGAAAGCTAATATGGGTTCATTTTCAGTTGTTTGTGACTAAATCTTTTTTGCCATCCTTCAGTGAATAAAATTTGCAAGTTTAATGTTGATTACCTTAATCAGATTTTAAAATCTTGCAAATAGTCCAATGCAAATCTAGTGTCACTGTTTAACAACAGGCACTGACTGTTTAGCCAGTATGGCTGCTTAGTTTATGCTTAAGCACTTTTGATTTATAAGAAGCCTCTTTGGTACGCGTGCCCTGATATGGGAGCAATTTTTTCTTTTTTTTAGATATGTGGATTTTCAATTTTCACTGGTTTCATGTTAGAATCCTTTTATTCTGTTTTGTCATTATAAAAGTATTTTGACTGTCTTTCAGGGGCTGGAAAATATTTTAATTTGGGTGTTTTTTGCTTACTAGTATTTATATTAATCTAGAATACCCTATTTAGTGTATTCTATTTATACTAATTTGGAAGAATTTCTACATGTACTCGGTACAGTTAAAAGATTTTGATTTTAACTGAAAACTTCCCTTCTGCCAAAATTGGAATTCTCAAAAAATAAAAGAATACTAATATATATGTCTTCAGTAAGATATGGTGTAATTTTCTAGCATAATTATTAAAGAATACTAAAATTTTGGAATTACCGTAAATTCACGATTATAAGCTGCACCTGATTATAAGCCGCACTTCCAGGTGTCAGCAACTTTTCGTTCTTTGTCCATATATAAGCCGCACCTGATTATAAGCCGCACTTCGGGTTCAGACCAAAATTTTAGTCAAAATGGTGCGGCTTATAGTTGTGAAATTACTGTAAATACTGTGTATACTAAAATGAGGAAGTAAGAACAGTTGAAGTTAAACTGGAGAGAGACTAATAGTTTATGCTGGCATACCCTCAGTGTATGAAAGGACAGAAAACTACAGTAATTTCACGGCCATAAGGCTCACCGGACTATAAGGTGCACCCCCAGGGGCCGGCAAATTTCACAACTTTGTACATTATATAAGGCACACAGGACTATAGGGCACACTTTTTTTTTGCAGTGAGGATCTGCCCCCAGCTCCTCCCGCATGGTTGCTAGCCGAGGCCCGACCTCAACCCGGGGGCCATGGGCCCCCAGGCCCACCTGTACCTGGCAGGAGGGGTGCCTCGGGCCCGCTTGTACCTGGCAGGAGGGGCGCCGTGTGCCCCCGGGCCCACCTGTTCCTGGCGGGGCCGGGGCATGCCTTGCCGCCGTTCCGCCCCGCCTCCCTGGGGCCGGGGTATGCCTGCCACCATTCTACCCCAGCTCCAGGGGGCCGGGGCATGCCTGCCGGGATGCCCCAGGCCCCCGGGCCCCCCTGCACCCGGCAGATGTGGCACTGCTTCCACCTGGCAGCCGTGGCAGCCACGGCTCACAGCTCACACTTCTGGGTTTGCAAATTTCTGAATTTTGTCCATTATATAAGGTGCACCGGACTATAAGGCACACTTCCGGGTTTGGGGGAAAATTTTAATCAAAAGGGTGCGCCTTATAGTCATGAAATTACTGTACTCAATAATATAAAGCAGTCTGATGTCAACGGTTCTGGCCAATGCATTTCCAAAAATAATTTTTCAGTATCTCTTTCCTGAAATAGATATAAAAAGTTGCTAAAGCAAGTAAGAAACAGATATTAATGACATAATGGTTTATTACAGGTTGAATTAAAAGTAAAATATTCTCCCAGTCTGCAATATATACAGAAACATTTGGTGATAGTTAATGCAATTTATGAACCTTGATTCTTGCTACATCAAATTGGTGTCTTTTTTTCCCTGCTTGTAGAACATATTATACTAGTGTTTGCATATGTGAAATACTCCATACTTTCCATTTTACATATTGAGGATGTTTTTATGTTTCTTCCCATCATGTAAAATATGTTTGAGAATACATTTTGTGTATTGAAATGAAATGTGTCTGTTTCTGATCATGTATGCAGGGAAGGGAAGGAAAAGGGGGAATCAACAGAACCAATGCAATCTTTACTGAGCTGGGCTACAGCTCATGACAGAACTTACTAATATATTAAATGCCTCAACAGTGATTTGTTGAGAACTAATGTTCTAATGTGTTAGTCATTCTTATGCTCCTATTTTTACAGATTCTGACGAATGACTGATGCTGGTTTCTGTGATGCCACTTGAAGTCTCCCGTGCTGTGGATTGATAAATAACGTGCAGATTTAACTGCACAATCTGCGAAGAAAGCATCAGGAGTGCTAGTCCTCTTCAGCTCCTTAAGTCATCTGTCTGCAAGGGAAGATTCTTCAACAGCTTTTTACAGCTAATAAAAAAGACAGCATAGTGTCATCCACCTTCCTGATTTACAGTACATCGCTTTCCAAGACAGATGGTCTGTCAGAAGCTGGAGGATGCCTGCAGAGCACATAATAATGAAGTAATGAAATGATACTGCTGCTGCTGCCACCTGATTGTCAGGATCACAGCTGATAGAACTGCACTGCCCTTTTTCTGCTTGCTTAATCAGGCCAGAAATAGCAGGGTAGACATGGCTGGCTTCATGAACAACGTGCTAATACTGCTTCTTCTGTTTCAAAACATCTGTTTGGGTTTCAGAAGCCCACTTTCAGTCTTCAAGAGGTGGGTTATACAAGAAAATATTATGTGTTGAATGCATGCAGTCAGAATATTACCAAAGTAGGAAGAAGCATGTCTTAGATTAAAATGTGTTACGGTATTTGTTCAGTTTTGATCATTGCTCTGAATTTTCTTTCTGCACTTTTGAAATGGCCCTGTTGTCATACTGAAGACAGAAATTCATGTTTTATCCATAAGATTGCTCAATAAAGGTGATACATAGATAGAAGGCTGAAATGGCAATTAATACACATTTTTTAGTTAACACAGCTGTATTTGAGGCTACACCGGGAGTAAATATATTTCAGATGCTGGAGTTAGCTTGCAGGATAAGATGACGTTTTGACAAGAAAACATTAACTAAACTGAACAGTCCTGAGAAATTTAGCGGTTGTTTGAATTCAGAATTGCATGAGTAAATTTGAATGTAGTGCAGACAAGTGGAGTAGCTGCTTAGCTCCTGAAAAAGGGATTTTACTGTTATTGAGGTTGGGTACTATGTTGCTTCTGTATACACGAATACACATAGTAAAAACTTGTATCAGTGTTGCATCAGTGTTTCCCATGTCTTACCCATTCATTTCTTTATAGAAATCTACATTTTTCTTACAACTCGTTTATGTTTTGTATTCAATACAGAATTCGATATTTCCTGTTACCAAGGTTACTGTTTTACTTTGCTACTTGTTGTAGCATAGAAGTTGCTATAAATGCCAAAATTCAAATTATGTTTGAATTAAAAGTTGCCCCTTTGTATGCAAGTTAAATTTAATCTGTATAGAATTACAGTAATTTCACGATTACAAGCTGCACCTGATTATAAGCCGCATGTCCCGGTGCTGACAGCATTTAGGTCTTTGTCCAGATATAAGCCGCACTGGAATATAAGCCCCGTTTTCGTTCGCAGGGAGGACCCATGTGCAACAAAGTAATGAATTAGTAACAGAATTGCGGGATCGCTCGCCCTGGCCCGGCATTGTCCCCATGGAAGCAGCGGGAGGGAGGCATGGAGCCCACCTTCACCTGTGGCAGCAGCGGGAGGGAGGCACGGAGCCCACCTTCACCCACGGAAGCAACGCGAGGGAGGCACAGAGCCCCCTGCCTCCCCCCGCAGCCGCGGGGCCAGCAGCACAGAGCCCCACCTCTCCCTGCAGCCGCGGGGCCGGCAGCACGGAGCACCCTACATCCCCCCCGGGCCATAGGGCCGGCAGAAGGGAGTCTCCACCTGCTGTACAGCAGAGTAACCAATTTGTAACAATCGCAGAATCCCAGGTTTTGCTGGCAGGTGCTCGGCTCTGCACCCTGACACTTCCAGGATTGGAAATATCAGAACTTTTTTCATGTATTAGTCGCTCCTGAGTGTAAACCGCATTTCTGGGTTGGGAGCAAAATTTTAGTCAAAATGGTGCAGCTTATAATCGTGAAATTACTGTACAATACATAGTCTCAACACCCCCCAAAACTGTTGTGAATTATTAATAGTACTTGACAAAATGTAATGAACTGATTCTCTATGTGTACATCCATGTGCCTCAGACAATTACCAGGATGAGATAATAGGTTACATTTTCAGATACATTTTCTGAACTAGTCACCTGATTATTCAGATGAGGAACTACTTCAGTAAGTACTACCAAACACTTACTGAAGTAACTGAACATAACTAAGATATTTTCCTCAGCTCGTGATGGATTGAAATTTTCAAATCACTCCTGGAACTACTCAGCATTGTCTTAACTTCTTTACTATTCTATGAGGATGCTTCTTTTAAGAAAGACATAACAAAAATCAATAGCTAAAAAAATAAATCTTCCTTCTTCTTAAGATATAAAGATACCAGCAGATCTCTTTCCAGTGAATGCCTTGGAAGCGACCAGCCGGTGATTTCCTTTGGTCTGTCAGATTTTACACTTGACATCCGGATGCCTGCAGTGACACCTAAGCAGGTGAGAGAATTGCAATTTTTGCCACTTTCTCTTCTTTCAATAAACAAGGAAAACCAAGCCTTCCCTACAATATCACTCAAATAAAATGAAAAAAACCCAGGGTAACTTTTATAGATACTTATCTAGAGAAAAGTAGGCAAAAAAAAAGGTAGCTTCAAATGAGAGAAAAATCTTTTCATTGAATTAATTTTACTTACTAAATGTTGGTTTCATAAACTGAATTGTTAAAGTTTTATAATGTGAAATATTTCTAGCTGTTCCAGTAAGACATGGAGTTGCAGTTTACACCATATCTTGGATGATGTATTGAAAATCTAATTACATTAAGCTGTGTATGTTACTGCTACTTTTGGAAGCTGAGAGAAAACAATGAAAAAGCACTTTAAAAGGGGTAGTACTTCTGACCCACTGTTTTTAACTCTCAAAATACTCCATGAAAGCAAGTTATGATTTTATACTCTTCAAGGTACAAAGTGTATTGTAGTCTATTGATCCAAGTGAGTAAAAGTAAAGGCAGTTAAGATTTTTAAATTTAGCATTAGCATTTTTAAGACTCACATAAAAATATTGAGATTACACTGTCATTTTCACATCTAATTTCATTAAGCAAGATAAAGAATGATTTTTTTTTTTTCGTAGTAAGCCATTGCAAGGAACTGTATATGTCATTAAGAGGTCTACATCACTTTTAGAGGCTGCAGATGCTTGAAAAGAGCAGTGTGTTATGCTGCAGTAGTTGATGACTCATTGTTGCAGATAGCACTTTTTTAAAGGAGTGAAGGGAAGGTGAAGTTTTTAAGCTATTGGGGAAAAACCCCTCTAGAATATGAAATTTAAAGAGGTTTTACTTCAGCAAGTGCAAAATAGAAATATGGTTTCTACTAGATCTTCTTTGCAGCAAAATATTAAACTTCTCCATCAGAAAGAGTGGAAAGTACTCTCAGTTCATCCAGGTGCATTTATAATTATGTGTTATTGATTTTACCTGAGGACCATCTGTTGAACAGCTAGACAACAGATATGAAGAGATCAGTCAGTTCAGATTCCTGTTAAAAAACTCTTCTCTTTGTGTGTTGTATTGTCAAGCTGGGGGAAGGGTTACCAAAAAGCCTGCATATTTTAAATGAGTTATTGGGCATGTTGAAGGGATCAGGGAGCCAGGATACGTCTTACAGTTCATAACTGCAGTCGTTCTATGGGTGCATGAATGTCAACCAACCCCTTACATGACTTAGAAGTGCTCTACCTATACATGAGTTGTGCATTCTTTTGGCACACTATGCATGAACATTCATTGGAAACCATTTAATTTCTACTGTAGTGTGAAGCATTATTGCCATTGGCTTTCAAAGTTTGAAGGTCCAAAATTAAGTTGTGCTTTAAAAAAAAAATCTTCTGAACGCAGGTTAAATAGAAAACACAGAATATTTCTTTTTCTATTTCTAGAAGGCTTTAGTATGTTAACTGTGTAAATGCACGTAATCATGGTACACCAAGGCATTCACATGAATTGTATCAATTAACATTCATCAATCCCATTTCTAGCAAAAACACCAAAAATGGTTTATTATCTGTGCAAATCACTGCTCTGTATAATCACATATTGTTATCACCATTGTACCTTCCTTCTCAGTTGCATTTACTTGTTCACACCTGTCCACAGAGTTTTAATTTAAATTAATTTTGAAGTTATTCATAGCAGGATTTGTAACTTTATCTGTTTAGATGTCCTTATAAAAGTGAAGGCCTGTCAGATTTTAAGTTCGTGTGTGTAGTGGAATTCCAGTAGGTGATACATTTCCTTTCCTAAACAGCCTTAGAAGTTGGAAAGACAACATTTAAGGAAGAAGAGGTTTAAAATAGTTAATAGCATACCTACCAACCTGATAACCACTTTGATAACCTTATAGCCTGATCTCTGTTACATGTTATGCACATTCGTTGTGGCAATAAATTTATTTTTTATAGTAGTAAACTAGGTAATATGCATCATATTTGTCTGAGTATCTCATAAAGTATGTAATGATTTTTTTTTCTAGATGGTCCTATTGTATATATTAATTTGTTCATTATTACCACATTCATCTTCAGAAAGTGTAGGGAATTTTGATGTTTTATTTCTAATCTTTAAATTCCGAATTTTCCCAATTTAAAGGTAATTTCTGTTCTCTTTTCTTTTAACAGTCTGATACCTACCTCTGCATGTCAGTACCCCTGCCGGTGGATGATGAAGTCTATATAGGTGAGTATTAGTTAACTGAAAGAACTTAAGCAAGCCATTTTGAAGAACCTCACTATTTTCTTTTTTTCCCTTTGACTCATGTTAACTTAATCTTTGAACATCAGGGTTTCCAAAATGCATTTGTCACCTCTAATGCAGAAACAAACTAGAGGGAGCTACTTAGAGTGAAGATAAAACTGTTTCTGAGGAGATTAATGAGTAATAGCAGTTAAGTAGCTGCATGCAGATACTTCTGGCAGTCAGCACCATTTGTAGAGTATTAACTTTCTGTCTCTGGCCGGATACTTAGTTCTCCACTGCTGAGCAGACTGTTTATTTACCTCCTGGTACAGGGTGTAAATCCTTTGCGCTTACGGTCAGTGTTGGCTGCTGAAAGATTTGGCTTTGAGGAGAAACCTAACCCTCTCCCTGTTTTTTTTTTTTTTATGGCATGGCATGAATAAGATGGCAGACAAGTAGAAAGAAATACTGTAATGCATTACAAATCTGTCATCATATAGATCAGCAGAAGAACACCATCTGTTCAGAAAATATTTACATTAGTTAAAATTTTATTGTGCCTTGCCATGAATATACAGTTGTTCAAATAGAGAGAAGGCCTATTGGTTTGTTTGAAGGTAGTTTTGCTTTCAGAACATGCTATAAACTGTATAAAAGGAAAAAAAACTTTTCTTCCTTTACACTTTAGTTGTATTTTAGGATACCTGTGCTTAATAAAAGTAAGGTGGGAATCCCATGTAGTTTTTGATGTAGCGTTTTATGAGATTGTAGTTCCATGTGGATTTTCTTGTGGAAATCCTTCAGAAGATAGAATATTGTGTTTTGATTTTCATGTTGTATTACAGTAACTAAGAGAAATCATTAAATTTTTTTCAGTGCTTTCTCTATATATCTGTTTTCTAAAAAAGGTGAGAATCTGACCTCACATTTTGGTTGTGAGTATGACTCTAGAAAGAAAAATTAACATAGAAGGAAAGGAGTGAGTGTTTATTCTCAAATAAGCTATGCTTGCTCTGCTGTGTGTGCACTTTTGTTAATTCTTAGAAAGGCAATACTACTAACTTCCTCCTTTAGCAGCTTTTATTTAGTGTTTCACTGACTTGAAAAATTCTATAGTTTAATTCATGATTAGGTGATTATCTGCACGTCTAGTTCAGTTGTTAGTGTTAAAAGAACATAAACTTCTTTTAATGGTGTGTGTATGCTTAAAAGGACCTACTGGAAGAATTTGCTTAGAAGTTATGCAAAGTTTTAGTGCCAGTCATGCAATGCAATGCATTTTATTTTTTTCTGTAGACCTGAAAATGTGTATGTTCTTCACCTGCTTTTTACAGTATTTGGACACCTTTCCAGTGATCACTATTCCTGTGCACCTGTCATTGCAAAGCAGAATAAGGTCTCTGGACAGAGAAACCATTCTAGTTGTTGTGTAGAGCTTTAAAGAACAAGAGGAACTCAATGAGCCATCTGTAAGAAAACCCAGCTTGTTGTGTGAACATTAAGTGTTCCCATGATAGCATTCCTTACAAACTCATATTTTTGTATGCTTTAAAAGTAGAAGAAAATTACTGGGTTTTGTCCTCTTTTTTCACTTCCACACAAAATAAATAGGCATATGGTCAGTCTGAAGCTCATGATCAGTTCCGTTTTGTTTCAGTAAAATCACTGGAAAGTGTTCCTAATGGAAAAGGCTCAGATTGGAGTCTTCATAATCAACAAAAGTTACCTAATCATTAGAAACAGTAGACTCAATCATATCCAGCTGCAGAGAGTAGAAAGAATGTAGAATGACCTATCTTATAAAATACCAAAATAGAAAATTGAAAATTAAATTTTTAATGAAAGATGTTTATGCAATAGGCATCACCACCTAAGGCTCAGTGAAGTGTTTCCTTACCTACTTTGAATGCTGTTAAGTGTTGTGAAGCTATTAAGTTGCATACATGTATTTTGTGTTGCTTAAATAAGCACAGAAGATTGGCACACAGAGAATGTTTATTCTTTTTGAAAGGATAGAGTCTATATTTTTATGGTTTAAGTGGAATCTGCCTTCATTGCATTGCCAATAAATGGTGTAATCATCTTTCCATAAAACATACTGTTTTGCTTTGTGACAAAAACAACAGAAAACTAGCATACGAACTGTCACTGGGTTGCTGTTTAGTGATATATTGAGAAAACTGTGTGTGTTCTGAAGAGCTTCAACATGAGGAGGTGTGAATACACATAACTGAAACAATAAGCTGGATTCCTGAAACAGTGTGATGGTAAAGCTACGTGTTCTGCCTTCAGTTCAATTTATTTGCTAAATAACTGCCTTGTGCTTTTTTTTTCTTTTATGGTTTTAAAGAACATTTTTATGACCAAATTTCTTTACAGTTTCACCAAGACTTGCTAATTCATTCATTTTTTAATTTTGCTTTCTTATTTTTGCCCTTGTTTCTTCCTTCCTTCAAGACATTGTGGAAGAGGAGGCTCTATTATGGAACCTGCAGCAAGATATTTTTGTTGCATATGGATGAAATATAAGAGCCTTGGAAGAGAGAGCTTCTTTTTTAGTGTTATATGAGGGCAATACTACATTTGTTAATAAATAGATTTTTTTGTAACATTTTTTCAGTATTTTTACTAAATTTGTATTTAAGGACTTTGAACTCAGACTTCAACTTTGCTGTTTCCCTAAAGAAAATCAGTAAGCATTCATGCTTGCACAGGGACAGTAGGTATAACTTCGTACTTCAGAACTGGAGGGATGCTGTACCAGAATTCACAAACTTACTCAGTATCAGTTCTCAGACATTACCAGAGGAAGGAATCAATCACAATTACACAATGAAATATTCCCAGCTGGAAGGAGAATTAGTGCAGGTTTTGCCCTACGGATCTCATTCAGAAATGCATCTATGTATTTTTGTTGATGCTGTTTTCTGTATTATGTTCTTTAGTGGAGGGTCAGACTCTAAAGGCTGGAATTTCTGTTTGAACCAGTTTCTCTGTCCCAAAGAGCTATAAATACTGACAAATTTGGTTAGGGAGAGTGGGTTTTTTTTGTGAGGTGGTTTGGTGTACATTTAAATTTATGTTAGGAACATACCTTTTGCTCCTGTGAAGTGAAATGGCTGTGAGATTAATATGTAAACTGTTATTAGTGAGTGAGATTAATATGTAATTTTTCAAGAAAGTATTGCTCCAGTTACATTTTAAAAATATCTTGTTGTGGTTTTCTTCTGCATCCTGTTCAATTAATGTTTGTGAATACGTAGCCAAACCAGAAATGTAGGTGAATCTTTAACGGTGTAGGTATTGGTAAAAATTAGTTTTTCATTACCTAGCTGTAGAGATAGCTAAAGGGTACTCTATAGACACACATAAAAATTGAGTCTGACAACAGGTCACTCAGCCAAGAAACCTGACTGTCATCTTCACCTGTTTACATTAATTTACATGATGGCCACTAAATAAATGTCTTTTTCTTATTGGCTCGTGATAAGTCCTTTTTTGTCAGACTGTGCTGTAGAAATGAAATTGAGCCTACTATATTCAGCAACACAGATTGAAGTAATTAGATGGTTTATTACTTTTCATCCATAAAAGACTCTGAGAAGCTCTAGGTTTGGTACTCTGTTTTGACATGTACAGTAATTTCACGACCATAAGGTGCACTGGACATAAGGCGCACCTCCGGGAGTTGGCAAATTTCGCAACTTTGTACATTATATAAGGCGCACTGGACTATAAGATGCACTTTTTTTTTGCAGCGAAGATCTGTGCCGTGCGCAACAAAATAACGAATTAGTAACGGAATCCCGCGATCGTGGAGTTTCCTGGCAGGTGCACAATTTGGAAACATTTTTCACAGATCAGCGTAGGCTTTCAAAGGCAGCCCCAGGCGCCCTCCCCGTGCAGTGAGCCCTGGCACTCCTGCCCGCCCCCAGTGCCGGCTGGCGCAGCTCAGCCCAGCCGCCTCCCCCTTGTGGCTCTGTGCTGCCATGGTGCTGTTCCCCCTCGCAGCTCTGTGGCACCGTGGTGCTGCCTCCCCCTTGTGGCACGGGGCTCCTGCAGCACAGGGCTCCCATGGCTCGGAGGCACACGGAGCTCCCACAGCGCCGGGGCTGCGACAGCTCAGGGGGGGCCACGGCTCCTGCGGCTCGGGGCAGTCGCGGCTCATACTTCCGGGTTGGCAAATTTCTGAACTTTGTCCATCTATAAGGCACATCTGGACTATAAGGCGCACTTCCGGGTTTGGGTAGAAATTTTAGTAAAAAGGGTGCACCTTATAGTAGTGAAATTACTGTATAAACTTTCCTATTGCCAACCAATGATGGCTTCACTGTGTTGGAGGCGTCTAATGTCTCCCTAATTTCCCAAACTCTAGACACCTGAATTCTTGATGAACTTAAACCTACACCTCTGCTTCATGTGTGAGTGGCTTAACATACTTCAGTCCATCCAAAGGTTTTAATTAAATCCCTGCATTCTGATTTCTCTCTGAAGAATTCAGAGACTCTTGACTCACTGACTCCAACACCCATAGACTTGGACCAAAGTTTTCTTTTTCTCCTGCTGAGCCAACCCCAACAGAAGGCTGCCTTTTAAAGTGGTACTTAGGGCAGATTTTTGCAGGTATTAATTTTGACACTAAAGCTTGGATAACAGCAACTTAAAACACCACAAATATCTGAAAACTAAGGTAGGAATGATATGTTGCCTCTGCCATGCAAAAAGCCATAATTTCACTTTTAATTGATACTGATAGAATGATTAAGACAAAAATTTTCTCCATAAAACAGATTAGGTTTTTATCTATGAAATGAGTAGACTTTGCTTGTAGAAAAATAAAAATGTTGGGTGGTCTCTAGACTTCCTTCATGCTGACAACTTCTGTAGTTCTGAATTCATATATTCACTCAAAGTACCTTCTCAGAGCATATGGATACATCTTTTATTTTCCAGACCAAGCCCTCAGCTGTGGCATGCTCATTTTGTTACAGTCTGCCACCTATCTTCTAGCTAAAACTTGACTTGCATGCCCTAACTTTTGGCTGGTTTTGCTTACCAGAACAGAGCTCAGCTCCAGAAATTGGGTTAGAAGTTACTTGTTATTTTCCCCCCGTGAAACTGGGACAATAACCCACATTATCATTTTAGGAACCCTGCCACAAGTCTGTGTTAAAATACTGATTTCAGAGTGCAGGACTAGAATAATGTTTGTCTGGTTGTAGCTTCACCATGTCCTCATGATAAAGAAGTTACTTGTAGGCTCTCGCTGTCTGTGTACATGTACGTAGGGCAGGAGGGCAGGAGTAACTTATCTTCCAAATTTCTGCTGTAGTACAAGGTTAAAAACTACATTCCCTGCAACTGTCATATTTTTCAGTAGTAACAGAAGAAGTTTGCTTTTAGAAATTCCATCATTGTATATTCATGGTCAATATTACTCCCATGATGTTGATAAAATTTTTACTTTGCTAAACAGGATGACAAGTAGTTGAGAAACCAAACCAGTGTTTTATCTGTGGTATAGTTTAAAGAACAGACATTTGAGAGGTGAACATTCACTTCTAAGTTTCTAATAAAGAGAAATATTTGGGCAATGAGATCTTGCAGACTTTAAACAAATCTTGTTTTTCGTTCCAAAGGATTTGATGTATTACTGAGACTCAATCATAACCCCTTCTTGGATGCGTTGTCCCAAGAAAGGTGTAGGAAAAATGTAAGCCAGGTAGAGTACTGGAAGAAGATATCACTTATGCATGAGATTTAGTTGCTCTTAACTGTCACTTACTACTTGTTTGTATTTTTTATGAAGTACAAAGGAAGTAGAAGAGTATTATTAAATCAGAAGTGCATATTTCAAAGGTAGTCTGCAGTTAGGCTGGTGACAGTAAAACTTTCTGGTTCGGGATACACTGATAGATTAACTAAGTATCATATTTAACTTTGTGGCAAATACCGTGGTCTTGATTGGGAACTTAGAGTTTCTTAATAAAAAAATGAGGTGCCGTGTTTTAGCTTAGAAGGAAGGCTATTAAGTGAAAATTCAAGGAACGTGTGTAAGTGGAATGTAGAAGTCATATAAATGGGTGGGGATGTACTTGCCTTATTTGTCGTATTACACGGAATAATGGCATGAGATGATTTGTTTATGTAATTTATGGTGAGATTATGGATAGCTTACTTGTTCTGCCCTGGTGTTTTTTCAGTTGACTATAAGCCTCATGCCAGCATGGACACAATTCATCACATGTTACTCTTTGGATGTAATGAACCTTCCTCTGCTGAAAATTACTGGTAAGAGCTGCATGTGTCTTTTGTTATTAACCCACTCTTTTTCAGTGTTAATTGTTTAAACCTCTTCCAGTGTCAGAATCTCTTGGAAAAGTAGGAAAATTTGAAATTAAGAA
This sequence comes from Turdus rufiventris, assembly GCA_013186435.1. Lineage (NCBI taxonomy): Eukaryota > Metazoa > Chordata > Aves > Passeriformes > Turdidae > Turdus > Turdus rufiventris. The sequence goes on from PYHW01009435.1 coordinate 204,036, forward strand.
ATATATAACAATCTAATCTTTCCACACTTAAAGTGCTTTTTTCTCTTTTTTTAACTAACTCCATATTCTTCATGACTAATTGAGTGTCTTCAAGGAGGAGGCAGAAGCTATCATAAAGAGAGTGTCTTTGAATACCAAGAAATATAATGTTCAATCTATAGCTGGCTACTTTTCTCTGTATTAAGCTGTGTAGCAGGTGTTCTGAATGAAACTGAGTGAAGGATAAGCTGAAGAAGATTATCAAGTGATTTGGTAGTTGACTTGCCCTTCAAAATGCCTAAGCAGTGAGAGCAGAGGGAAACACCCAATGCCAGTAAAATAGGTATGTGGAGGCAAAAGGAAGAGAAATTAATTGTCTGTCCAGTAATTTTGCAAATTTTCTGTAGGTTTTGTTGAGAGAGGAGATGAGATATTTTTGCTGATGCTGCGAAGGTCATATGAATTATTCTGAACTGTTAAATAATTTTAATATAGATGTTCTGATAGAGCTGTGTAATCATAATTTATCTTTTATGTATTTACCAAAAAGGTAACTAGACCTGGAATTTGGAACTAACAGAATAGTATAATATATATTCAGGAAAAATACGCCAAAACATTTTGATTAATATTTTAAACATACACAAGAGATTTTCCTCCTGTTTACCTAACAGACAATAGTTCTAATATTGAAAATGTTGTAATCTTGCATAGTTGTGCAAGAAAAGCATAGGCTTAAAAAGTTCAGACTAAAGTAAAACTGAAAGCACAGAATTTCTATTAATTTCTTTTTCGTAGCACACAGCTTTTCTATGTTGTTTATTGTATCTCATATGACAGAATATACTTGAATACTTTAATGTGAACAATACACCAACATAAAATTATTCCATTCTGACCTTTTACAAACAGGTGAGCGTCCTACTTAAAACTGAGTAGATTGTACTTGGAGCTTGTGCTGTTCTCATATTTATGGAAGTAGTTTTAGTAGAGTCTTGGAATAATGTATACATGATAGAATTATGTTTTTACAGATTGACCAGGAGCTTGTGTTGAGATGAAGCTATGAGACAATGCCTAAGTAACATCTAATGGATGTTCTGAGGTTGTAGAAGAGATAGATCCAAAGCCAGAAAATGAAGTTCTTTGAACCTGAATCAGGCTGGAATCCTGTTTTGAGTCTAGAGTTCAGGTAGTTTGAGCTCCCTGTCTGTATCTTCACTCTCCCAGCAGAAGAGAGGCTCTCACCAATGACAGCCTGTGCAGTGTGGCAGCTAATGCTGCAACAAGATAAATATTGTGGTGGATTGAGCTTGGCTGGACACGTGATTCTCACCAAGCTGCTCTATCCTTCCACTCCTCAGGATGGAAAGAAAAACTTGTGAGTCAAAATAAAGGCAGTTTAATAAGTCAAAAGCAAAATTGTGCAGAAGTGGAGGAAAACAAAATATTTTATTTTCTACTTTCCAAGCCACTTCCCAGGAAGCAGGACTTCAGCATGAGTAATAGTTGCTCTGGAAGACAGACATCACAAATAATAAATATATGCGCACGCGTGTGTGTGTCCCCCTACGCCTCTTCTCCTCCTTTCTTCTACTTTTATTGTTAAGTGGATATAATATGGTATGAAACATTTCTTTGGTCAGTTTGGGTTGGCTGTCCTGGCTGTGGCCTCTGCTAACACCTTTACCAAACACTGCTGTGTTATCAATACCTTTCTAACTACTCGTGAGCCCCAGCACTGTGGGGGCTGCTGTGGGGAAAATTAACTCCACCTTAGCCAGACCAAACACATTAGTGTTGTTTAAATCTGCTATTTCAGATTTTTCATATTCAGGTTTTGATTATGTCTTACTATTTGTTGTGTAGTTTCTGAGGTTTGTTTTGCTTTCTCGAAATTAAAGCTCTTCATTCACTGTCTCATAATTTCACATCTCTGTTTTTGCAGCGGTTTGCTTTTTATCTTGCTCTACCCACAGTTACTTGCAAGGCTGGAAAGATGATCATGTGTTTTCTACATAAAATAGACAACTTCTAACCTAATTTTGTTAAAGTAATTCTGATGACTGTTTTATTGGTCTTCACTGTTTATTTTATTTGGTTATTTGCTGTTCCTTTGGTTACCTGAAGGCTAGCAAATGATGACTTTTCTTACTCTTTTATCTAGTAAGGAAAGAACAGTTGTTTAAGCAGGCTGCTGCAAGACTTGTTTAGGAGGGATCCTTCCCTTATTTTTCACATGCTCAACATTTTTACAGAGCCAGCTTTGATTCAATTAGGCATGCCACGCAGATTTTTTTTCTTTACTCTAGTTTTCTTTTCAAAGGTCTGGCAATATTATTTACATACGGTTTTTCAAGTCAGTATTTTTTTTTTACCTTCATGATGTGAATTAGTTGTATTATGGAAAAACAGTTTTTAGGAATGTTCAGAATGCAAAGTCAAAATTAGTATTCCTGAGGTGTGAAGTTTCATTCAGGCCAGTTTTAAGTGGAGGGGAATGAGAAGTGCCCAGATGTCTCTGTTGGGATTAGCTGCCCTTTGCCATAGCAGTGCTAGGCCAAAATCTGTGATACCCATCTAGCCTGCTGCCTTTTATGGTGATTTGACACTATTCTTGCAAATGTCTCTGGCCTTCCAAAATGCTGTTGTTACGTGGAGCTTGCGCTGATTTCAACATCCTCTGCAATGTGGTAGAATCTTTATCTGAACAAATGCTAAAAGTTGTTCTCCCTTCTTAAAATACACAGACCTTTCCACAGGAAAAAAAAAAAGTTTCCAAGGGCTCATTGCCTCAGGTGTTGCTCAGTGCATTAAAAAAAAGGCATAGCTGCTTCTGTTCCTTGATCATAATTAATCTAAAAACAGTTCAGCCACAATGACAAGTTTTGCCTGAACTGACAAACTGTTTTGAAATTGAGGTAACGTGCCTAAACTGATTGATAAGTTCAGATTGTCTTTAGATAATCAGGAATGTACTTGAATGCTTTAAAAAAAAAATGTTAAATTATTTAGAACTTGTGACTCTCCTGGCAAGACAGGTCTTGTGCTACGTCAAACCTAATGCTGAAATAAACTCTCCTGAGTGAGCTGATTTGTTAACATAGCCTTAATTTTGGTATTGGGGAGGGCAACTTTAAATAGTTATCTACTGCAAATAAATGTAAAAGTTCAGTTCATAGAAGACCATTTGGTACTTCCTCTATCAGATTAGTTCTTTCTATTGGCAGGAAAGAATGGGTTTGGACACCTTTGACATCAGTAGTTCAGTAGAAGTTGCAAAAGATGTCATGACTAGTTCAGCAAAGGACTTTTTACTTCACTGCATGAGGGAGATTGGGGACAGTAGAAAGAATTTTATCTTTAGGTATAGTTTCTTATCATTGCTACTGCCCCAGAATGTTCTGCACCATTCAAAAGCTAAAAATGATGATTTTTCTTAGTCAATCACCTCAATTGCGCTCTTTTAAAGTCTTGGTTAGTTTGAAGAGTGCAGTGTAATAGAGAAAGATAAAAAATAAGTTATTTGTTACCATAACCAATTGAAATGTGCTGAAGGGACAGCCAAATACTGCTCTTGTTGACAACAGCAAAATGTTTTACTTTCAGTCTAGGTAATCAGTCAAAACCCCAGTGCCATTAATAAAAACAGCTCTTGATCTTATCCAAGACTGGGGAAAATGCCTTTGGGAGGTCCAGCAGAATTTGCAAAAAACACAAAGATCTAAGAAGCAGTCAGTAAACTCTCCCCTACCCCACTCAATCCCAAATTTTGAGTCAAAATCAGTTTTTAAAACAATACTGGATAATATGCAGCTATAGTCCATTTTAAAGGTATTCTGTGTCACTCATTCATTTTTTGTATGTAAAGAAACGATGAATTTCAGTGATTTCTTGTTTATTAAATTTATACTTTTTACTAGCTCCCTGCTTTTGAATATGTTTATCTTGTTACCTCTTCTTCGCAATCTCTTCTACATTCTTTTTTTTTCTGAAAACTTAATGTTTCAAGATTATCATTGATGGTGAGAGGGTTGACCATTTTTAAAACAAAATGAAAGACGTGTCTGCATTTCATTTTTGTCCCCTGCAGTCTTCTCCCTCCATTCTGTTAGCCTCTCAGAAGAAAATTTGGAGCAACCTGCACAGGAGTTTTTCCTAATTAATGTGTTAGAAATACTGTGGTATAAATTAAAGACTGTTGGGCCCAAAGTGGGGTGGTAAAGCTGTGACTGTGCTTGTACTTCCTTCTGGTATTCCTCCTAAATCTCTTCTACAAATTTCCAAATTGTGCAGCTCAATACTTTAGCTAGCTCAGGTTAGATCCCTGAAGTCTCTTGGGTTTTTTGTATAGTAGCAGTGGGAAGCTGCATAATTTTCAGCTGCAGCTGCATCCATCAAAACATTTCACTTATCTTGAAGTAAGTTTTGATTGTCCTTTGGGACATGGGTGTATTTTGAAGGGGAAGGTGACCAAACTGTTAGTTATGAAGGTCTAGAAATACATGTTGTGAGTTTAACTACTAAACAAGAAGTGGTGTGTTCCGTTTTCTCTGATTCTCTTGTAGTTATGGCAGAGCTTTCAGTCAGAATTAAGTAGCTAGGCTGCAATAAAGTTCACTGGGATCAAAGACCTGAATAATGTCCTGCTGAGGTGATTAGATACACATGAAGAGCTGGTTATCTTTGAGGGATACCTGGAAAGCATCATGGTCTTTTGCACATATGGCTCAGCCATTCTCAACAGAAACATGATTGAGCTGCATCTACTAGATATCCTGGTCTTTTGTGTGTTTATACTCTTCCTCACACTGTGTGGCAGTCTGTTTTCACCACAATTTCAAGTGGCTGAAACCATGCCTTACATATACAAATGTTTTCCCAGATGTCATTTTACATGCAGTGATTAACAGAGCAGGGGCTGTACCATTTTGACTTAGAATAAAACATTGGCATGGGTGCCAACCTTCATCATATCTGGCTTGAGTCTGTTGATAAAGTCTGAGTAGTTTCAGGGTGAGGCTTTCTAAAAGTCATAGTTGTGTATGCTGTACCTGTGGGATGACTGTGACTAGCCTTTTATAGATTTGCTAGAGTTTCTGCTTCAGGTGTACCAATTCTTGCAAATTTAATTTATCTAGAATTTACCAGTTTTTGGGAGTCTCATTCTTCAACATCAGTGTCACCTGCAAGGTGCTAGCTGCACCTTGCACCTTGCAACTCAAGCTCTCTGTTACTGTAAATATTTATGACCTGATTATGGCCTGTTAACCTGGCAAACTCTTTTTTTCCTCTTGGGTTTTTATTTTGCTTTATTTTGGTTTGTTTGTTTGGGATTTTTTTGGTGACTGTTTCTTTTGTATGTGTATGTGTGTGATTTTTCTGTTTGAAAAACAAGAAATTGTGCAGTTGAATAAAAATTAACTTAAAACAATGAGCTCACATTAAGTACAGGAAAGAGCATGAGTGCCTCCTGTCTGTGGGTTCATATACAGTTTCTTGACACTTTTTTTGACAATGATTTTTAAATAAAATTTTAATGATCAATTTTGTGTTTTGTGGGGTTTTTTTCTGCTTTGTGCATGAGTCCTGTTCCTCTGGGTAAATGTGGCAGCCATTGCAATTTTGTATCACTTGAGTTAATAATGCTACAAATTTTCATACAGTTCATTACCGTAAAAAGTTCCTTCATTTTTTCCATCACTGATTAATAGGCTGGCAGGGCCCATCAGAACTGTCTAGCTGCATTAAAGCAAATGGAGGGAAATAAAGTGGAACATATACCAATAATCATGAAAGCAATCTGCATTAAAAGAACTGTGTTTAATCAGCATACATTCAAAAAAAATCTTCATAGATCTTAAAATTAGTGGTTTTGCATGTAATTCACCTGCTGTTTTTTTATTTCAGAATTTAAAAAATAATATTCCCTTTCCTCATATTTTTAGGGACTGTGATGAAGGAACATGCAAAGATAAATCTAATATTTTGTATGCTTGGGCAAGAAATGCTCCACCCACCAGGCTTCCCAAAGGTATTGGCTCTTTAATATGGAGTTCTTGTGTGCAAGGGCAGGGGAAAAAGGAGAACATGGAAGTAAGAACTTGGCATATCTGGGAACATTGTATAATATTTTTATTATGGGTAATTGATAGAAACTGTTTAAACATCAACCTCACTAACTATGAAATGTATTATGCTACATATTGTGGGGTTTTGTCATTTTGTTTTCTCTACCATTTTGGGTTTCTGTAGTGGGTATAAAAGAGGGAGAGATAGCTATCATAATATACTGTTTAATTTTATATAGCATTAATCCTGCATTTTCGACTATATGTTACTGGAAGGTTACTATTTATGTATCTTTCAGTAGCACACAAACTACATTAAACGATTTTTGGTTGTATGGGAAGACAGAAACAAGTTCAATGAAAACATTGATTTTTTTTTTTTTCTGTTTAAAGTATAGATTGACAATTTAATGTGTTTGTCATTTTTAATGCTTTGGTGCAGTTGAGCAACATGCTTGTATACCCATTTTCTTGTATGATAGATAACTGCTGAATTAAATCAAAACGTTTAAAGCTACTTGGAGTGGTATGTCTGGAAAACAGGATGAAGTGCTTCTTCGTAATAATCACTAAAGCTCTTAGAAATATCTACCATCAGTATATCCTTGATCTGAAAAGATCTTGAATTTTAGTGCAGTAATTTCACAATTATAAGCTGCACCATTTTGACTAAAATTTTGGTCTGAACCTGGAAGTGCAGCTTGTAATCAGATGCGGCTTATATATAGACAAAGAATGAAAAGTTGCTGTTTTAGTTTGGAGGACAGGTGTCTGCTGAGAAAGGCAGGAGCTTCTCTTTG
>PYHW01009435.1:210935-225544 GCA_013186435.1 Turdus rufiventris
TGGGAATTAGGAATAACAGTTCTTTACTAGGGAAATTAAAATAGAAATACAGTACTACAAAGAAACAAACTCCAAACCCTGACATAGTATAACCTGACACCCTGTCAGGCAGGGTGTTGGTAGCAGTCCCATTAAATGGTGGCTGCAGTCCTCTTGCAGATGTGATTCAGTTGGAGCTGTGCTCCTGTACAAGGTGCAGTTTCCCTCCGGAGGTCCAGTGGTGATGTGCAGAAATCCGGTTTTCCTCTGGAGTCCAGAGGAGAAAGGGGCTCCTTTAGTGTCCCAAAACCTCTGTTTTTATCTTGGTAAGAAATGTTGGGCTCTTCCTCCTGGCTGGAGCAACTTCCAATGGGATGCAGTAATTTTATCAGTCCCACAGTGGGACTTAATGGCCATGAGCGGAAAATGACTGGCTGGAGGAAGGGCAAAAAGATAAAGAACAATGCCCTGCCTTGTTTCAATGGATGGCCCATTAGCAGAATTATCTCTCACAGAGATAAGGATCACTGCCCCCATCCTCAACAGATGGTGATAGAATAGATACCTTTTATCACACCCTGTAACTTAAGACAGTTGCTGAAACCCGGCTTATAATATACGGCCAAAGAAAGAAAAGTTGCCAACACCCAGAAGTGCAGCTTATAATCAGGTGCAGCTTATAATCGTGAAATTACTGTATTTTTTCTTTCATCTTTTACTGCCTGTTTTAACAGCCAGGGACAGTATAATGAAAATACTCTTTTTAATAATCCATTTACACACTTACCAACACGAATGTTGCTTGATTTGGTTATAAGAATGTCAAGTTAAAAAAACCTCTTGCCTGGAGGACTCTGTAATTTGTACTTAGAAGATTCTGTGGAAGTTTTGCTGTTGAACCCCAGCTAGTAATACTTTTCTTGTTGGTAAGCTGTGCAAAAATGCAAAGTTTGTAGGGGATATTCATAAAGATGCCTCATTTGTGCACAGAGAGGCTGCCATTTGTAAATTGGCTTTGTCTTTTACTGTGGGATTCTCTGACTCTGACCAGATACAAAGAAATTGCTTTCTCTGCTTCTTTTGAAAAATGTTCATTGTGGAATTGGTTTAGAGAAATCCCTTTTGGTAGTGGTGATAACTTGCAATTTCTTTATTTCAAATTATTTCAAGCATTTCTATTGTGTTTTGTGCCTGTGCTTGCTTCTGTCATCAAGTAACATAGCTGCATCATTTCCTCAAGATTTTTTCTATATATAATGTTAATTTTAATAAAAAAATATTTTACTACCTTTTTCTCTTCTCATTCTCAATGTCTTCTTAGTAAGTTAGTGTTAATTAGTTTGTATCATGAAGAGGTTGTATGAGAAATGAAAGTTTCACCAAATCCTACATGGATGACTTCATTTTTATTTTGGATTCTTTATAAATTCTGAATTAATGTTCTTCGATTGAGAGAGTTGTCACCATAAAGCAGATACCTATTCATTCATAATTAAATGATGGTCCTAGCTTCTTAGTTTGTTTGAGATCATGTGCTGATAGTTTTCCTGGGTTTCAGGACAAAATTTTCTTCAGTGGTGTCTGAAATTTGCTACCCCTTCACTCTGAGCCAGTAAAGTGATTTATATTTTTTTATATTGTCAATGATGGTGAATCATCTTACATTTTATTGTTTCTCAAAGCAATACATTTTCCTTCTTTTAGGTGTTGGATTCAGAGTTGGAGGAGAAATGGGTAGCAGATACTTTGTTCTCCAGGTACACTATGGAGATGTTAGTGCATTTAGAGGTACGCATTTTGGAAATTTTCTTTGTAAGTTGTATTAGCTACAGCATCAAATATATTTACCTATAGAAAATAATTTTCTTTTAGTGCCATTTATATAGATCAGTGGGCATATTTGTAATACAGTATGTGCATTATCTTGTCTTCATAAGCTTGATTTATCTCTATAAATATTTGAACAGTGAACACCATTTTTTTCTTCAAAAATTGTGGAGCAAATGACTTTATTATGAAGCAGATTAATAATTTTACATTTAGGGAGAAACTTGGGGTTTCCATGTGTAATTCAGTGTTTTGTATAATGAAAAAAAAAGGTGTGAACACACTTAACTTGTCAACTTACTTGAGTAGATTGAGAACAGATTATATTCACTGGCTGATTAGTCAAAGTATCTGTGTTTGGAAAAAATGCAACTCGTGGAGAAAGTGTCTGTTGTGTTTTTTTGTTTGTTTGGCTTTTTTGTTGTTGTTCTTTTTGTTGTTGTTGTTGTTAGTATTAAACGCATTTATATGTTGTTAAGATTAAACACAAATATGCTTATTCTTGTCACTGAGTGTTTCACAGGATCACATAATGGTTGATTGTTCAAACAAACCTTTGGAAGTCTGTCCTGTGTCCTCCCTGCTCAAGCAGGGCCACCTACAGCCTGTTGTCCTGGCCCATGTTCAGGTATATTCAGGAGTAGAAACACCCCAGGGCAACCTCTGCCAGTGCTTAGTCACCCACACAGTGAAAAAGTTTCTGGATGTTCAGCAGAAGCTTCTAGTGTTTCAGTGTGTGCCCAACACCTCTGGTGCTGTCACTGAGCACTGAGAAGAACCTGACTCTCTTCTTTGCACCCTCCCTCCAGATCCATCTCTTATTCAGGTGAACAGTGCCCGCTCTCTCAGTCTTTCCTCACAGGAGAGATGCTCCAGTCCCTTCATAATCTTCATGGCCCTTTGCTACACACTGTCCATGTCTTTCTCACACTGGGGAGCCCAGCACAACTCCAGCTGTGGCCTCACCGGCGCTGGGCAGAAGGGAAGGATCCCCTTTACTACCCTGCTGGCCCTTCTTTGGCTGATGCAGCACAGAGCTGGATCATGCTCAGCCTGAGGAACCCCAGGTCCTTTGCTGACAAGTTGCTTCCCAGCCTGCTGGAGCCTGGGATTATACCCTTCTGCATGCAGGACTTGGCACTTCCCTTTGTTCTTGTGAGGTTCCTGCCAGCGCCTCTCTCCAGCCCATCCAGGTCCCTCTGGATGGCAGTGCAACCATCTGGTGCATCTCTCACTTCTCCCAGTTTGGTGTGGTCTGCAGTTTCTGAGGGTGCCCCACCCCATCATCCAGATCATTAATGAAGATGTTGAGTGGGTCTGGAGACAGTGTTCCTTTCCTGGGCTATACCAGTAATTGTCATCCTCCAAATACACATTCAGCCAGTATTCAGTCCACCTCACTGTTCATCCTGGCCATGTGTTATAAGCTGGGATTTGGGAAATTTGAATGTTATTAATGCACATTGGCATATTGATGATCAGTTATTTTTGGAGATTATTTTATCTATGTATTTATTTGTTTACATTTCACTTTGCATTTTGTTCTTTAAACCTGAAATGCCTTGTTCAGACATTCAGACACATTTGAGTGTCTGAACATATAGTCTTGCTTTTTTAGTCTGTAAATCACATATGTGTGAATCTGTGTAGAGTTTTTGGGTCATCAAGAGCAAAAAACCTGTGGGTTATCACTCTCATGGAACTCACCTGTGTCACGTTACTGCTGCAGGATTTAAACAAGAATGTGAAGGACCACATGGGCTAAGTGATAGTGAAATTATTGGACTTGAAAGAAGAGAAAGCTGAGTAAGAACAAAAATTTAAGGGAGGAATATGCATTACAAGAGTAGTTCAAGCTGTGCCTGTAGCCTCTCTGTACTTCTGTGGTATCGTGGTAAATGATCCACAGACTGTACTTGGTTTTGAACAGAGAAGTTACCAGCTTACCAAGTGCAGCTTCCCGGTGCCATGCAGCCTCTCTTCTGTGCATCTCTGGCAAGGTTTGGGAAATACTTACCTAGAATTTTAAGCAGTACTGTCTGAAGCAGAAGGTATGGTTTCTACCATGACATGAAGATAGAATATGGCTTAATGGCAATATTGGTAGAGGAGAAGGAAGGAATAAACTGATTGTGCCAGCACTGTGTGAATAGACGATATATGCAAATGTGGACAGCTGAAGTTGAAAGAATTAATTTTCATGAGAGAGTTCAGATGGACCCTTAAAACCCGTGTGATTCTTTGCCTGCTAAAATCCTGAATAATTAAAGTTGCAAACCTCTAAAGAGAGCATATTCATTGACAGCCTGTTCTTCATTATTGCTTGGGGACATTGAGAGTTCCCATTGTTCATTTTCACTCTTAAGTATAATATATTAGTATGTAGTTATTTTTTATAAAAATAGATCAGTAACCTTCAATGCACATTAATTGAGAATGTCTTTGGAAATTTTTGTTAATGAGTTGTTAGTCAGTGCTTCTACTCAAAAAGCCTGCTTGCACACTCAGAGAAAGTGCAGTGAAAGAAATCACCACCTGAAATTAAAACATCATTTCATACCCCCAACAGACTCTGCAGTAGACCTCCTTTTTTTTTTTTTTCTAGAATATATATACAGGACTTAGAAATGTCATAGAACATAAGATTGCAATATTATGAAAGTTTAAGAAGTGTTGTTGACTGATAGGATTACAGTGTGGGAGATTATACCAGTGTAATGTACTTTTTCAAATGATACAGGGTATGACTGAGGGCTCTCTGTTTTTCAGTGCTTTTTGCTTCGTAGTCTGTGATCTTATTTTTAAAGTAAAAAATAATTACTTTTTCTGCCATTTGTGAGAAGAAATGCTTTTAATGTTGCCTATCTGTGAAAATTCCAGTAGAGAAAAATATAATTTTAATCTAGCAAAATTTCCTAAACCTTCATAGTGTTCAAAGATCTTAAATGCAAAAATTTCAACTAGTTTCGTTAGTATTTTTAAATTTCAGGAATAACCTAAGGGGACTTTTCTTGTAATGAGATGTCTGTTGATAACCACAGAGTAAGAATAGAGTCACCAAAGTTTGTATGCAACCACATGCAGTTGTTGCAATTGAGAGTAGAGGATAAATGGTGACGTACTCAGTTAACTTGTTATGCTTTCAGCAGTACATCAAAGATTCCAAAGTTCAGAGTTTACTATTCTGACTTACAAGTAATTGCAAATATAAAATATTTGACTTGGTGTAGTAGTTATTTATGTATTAGCACCCAATTTTATTTCCTATCAGTTTTGTGGGGGGAGGAAATGCAGTAGCTAAAATCATCAAGGCTCATGTTCAACTCTTCTAAAAGTAATATTTTTCATTTCATTAACCAGGTATTAAATTAATTCTGCTTTCCATCCCTTCTTACTTATAATCCTGAGCTAAGAATTCATATGCGCTTTACTCTCGGATAACAAAATGAAACTTACTGTGCCTTGTCTAAACAGATGAGACTGGAGAACCAAAATTACATTCTACAAAAAAATGTGGTTTATAGCAGCATTTTAGAAAAATTTATCTATTTCATTTTCTTTACTTTTTATATTGTAAAAGCAAAAATTATTGTGGAGTTATGCCTGATAGTGGATACAAGTAAACAAGTAAAAAATTTTCCGAAATTCGTCTGCCATTTTATATAGTCATAAGTGTTTTGAGTTTGGATTCAAATTAAAGTAAATCTAGCCATCTTTAGGTCTGTAAAGGGACCAGTCAACTTTGAACTTGGGCTGTAGGGATATTATGCAGTGCATTTGTCTTCTTGGTCTTGTTTGATTCTTCTATGTAAGCACCTTTGAATCAGAATTTTTAAAAATGTGCCATTTTTCTAATCCCTAGAATGTTATTTTTCCTTCCATTTGTATAACAAAGACTAATGTCATTTCTAATCTGACATATTATCTTAGTCCTTTCCTGCACATGTAAGAATATAATTGTTATCCCCAAGAATCAAAGTGTTTAGAAGTTATCAATGATAAGGACTTAGCTTTTCTGTAGTGGAAGGTTTTCACATGCTATCATTTGTATGCATGAAACTCTTGCATTATTTGAAACAATTTGTAATTTTTTATCAATGTTTGGAGCAAATTTATGTGGAAATCTTTCATCTTTGTTCAGCTTTGTCTTTTTTTTTTTTTTTTTCTTTTCATTCCTTTTCTTGTTCTCTCTCTTTTCTTGCACAATGAGCAATATTACATTCTCAGCTTCTTTTAACCCACACCTTTTCACGGAGAGTAGATTTATTTCTCTCTGTTATCACTTCCTGAAAGAATTACATTACCCACATTGCATATAATAACATAGATTACCTGCTCTTCTTAGGTGTAGGGTAATTAGTGTGGTTTTAGGGCTTGGTTTTTTTGGTTGGGGAGAATAATTAGTTTTGGCCACCAAGTAGATGTCTTTGAAATGCCTGTTTCCTCATAAGAATGTGACTTATATGTTGTCATTTGAACATTATTCTGAACATTAGATTCAGTGTGCTTCTCTTTGACATTCTCCAGAATATGCTAGTGTCTTGAATAAAGTTAGCTTTGCATATTCACAGAGATTCATGGCTATGACGTATTTTTATATCCTTTAAGCAAATCAGTCCTCTGTGACCTTTATGAGGTCTCCATATGTTCAAAAATTTATGCTGAACCAGGATCAACAATTGTCACCTTTCTGTTTGTAAAGTAGGTTGTGAAAATGTCGCTAGGAGTCTGTGTTTGCATTTTGGTTTTCACATTTCAGATTGAATAAAGGTACAGTTTCATTCCAGATTTCATACCAGGCTTTTAAAAATAATTTTACTGTGTTGATACTGGTTGAGTAAACCAATCAGCCAGTATAAGCACCTTGACTTACATGAAAAAACCAAATTAAGGTGGTTTTATGTATCAAATATTAGATATCAATATTGATTCTAGTCACCATGAATGAGTGCTGTACTATTCCTAGAAAGAGAGCAGTGAAGAAGCTGAATAGTTTGAGCAAGAGTGCTCAGTAATTTATAATCCCCATACTCAGAGTGCAAAGAAAGTGGATTTTGAAGAGTGTTTGGTTTTATGAGTAAAAAACTTTTACAGTTTTAAGCATCTAGGAAATCCTAGAAGTATCAATGTCTGTGGCAGATTATCCTACATGTAACTGAAGAGTTCAGAACTGTAGATCTGGATAGACAGATTAGCAGAAAGCCTGTCAGGCTTGCTTCAGAAGTCTTAGCAAAATCTGCTTATAGAAAGAGAGTGTTTCTCTTTAGGATAGTTTGCCTTCACATGAGAAATTTGAAAAACTGTTGAGTATTTCTAGTATTTGAGATATTTCTCCTAGAAAACATTTTAAACAGGAGTAGCATTGGTGATTGTTTTTAACTAATTTAAACATTTTTTGACAGTTAAACTTGGAATGATTGTTGCAGTGTTGTTATGCACAATTTCTAAAAATTATATCCTTAAAATCTGAAGCCAGTTTAACATGCACCATTGGCTTTGTTTGATATGGGTAAATAAAAGCAGGGAGTATTTAATATGATGGTGTTACATTTCCACAGAACACAAAAGGCAGAGCACAACTTGTCAGCGTTCTTCTATGAAGTGTCCAGAGATTTGAGTGTTTCAAGGAGGTGAACTGAAGGAGGGAGAAGCTGGGAAACATCAGTTCTGGCATCCCTCTGTAGCAGTTATAATTGCACTAAAAGTTTTTCTGGCTAAATCAAACTACAAACAGAATTACAAAGCACTGTAGGAATTCCTGAAAGGTTTAGATTAATGTATCCATCCATTATTTTATTCTTAACACAGCACTGCAGATCAGATATTTGTGCTAGAAGCTCTTTTGTGCTTCTCCTGATACTGATTTAGATGGTAGCAATTGTAATAATTAGTAGCAATTTTCCAACTATCTTCAATTCATTTTGAAATTGCTCTATTTAGGTGAAATGTTGATAAAAATTTTTTCCATGCTCTGAAAATTATGATTGGGTCAAAATACTTTAATATCGTCCAACTGAAATATATTCAAGGGTTTTTTCCCCTCTTCCTGTGGTGCTACCTTTAAGAGACACTATGACATAATAAGGGCTAAATTTTTCAAATATGAAATTAGTTTGATGGTTTCTGGATAATTTTGCAGCAGATTTCAAAAGATAAAATAGTGATGTTTTCAACTAAAATTCTAAAACTGAGAGACACAAAATTACTGATTGCATTTTAACATTCTAAATTTTATTACTTTATCTGAGATGAAACAAGCAGTTTCCTATTTCTATTGAAATTAATGTAGTGCAGAGTTCTATCAATATTAAGTTTAAAAAACCTGAGTTCTGGAGCATCACCTGTGTTATATAAACAAGAAAAACTTAGTTTGAAACTAAGAGAGTGGGGCAGAAAAGAATTTACAAAGACCTTTTTAGCAAACACTAAGCTATTGAGATTGCAAGTGAAGCTGCCTGCAGGGAAGAGGATGAGCAGTATATACATATCTTCAACTTTTTCTAAAACCATTGCAAAGGAGTGTAGTTTCTCTTTCTCTTGAATGTTTTTTTACCATTCATCTTCTTTTGTCCTAGTAGCTTAGTCTTTTTGGCACTTTTGTGTTCTTGATTTGGTAGTCTTGATTCTTGTAGGAAGTCTTAATGAAAGAGCTATTGTTCTTATTTTTCTTTGTACGGTGAAAACCTTGCTTCTTTGTTGCTATTTGTAAAGGTGTAACTGTGGTATAGTGATCCACATTTTAAAATCCAGAAGTGTTTATTGGGATGCACAGAGCTGGAGTAACTAAGAATTTGTAGATGCCATGATGATGAACATTATGAGAACCCAGTGAAATTGTGTTAGCAGCTATTTCCCTCAAATAACATTTATTAATTTAAAGATGTACTTTGTGAACATAGTGAAAACAAATTCTAGTAAATTCTACTGTCAGTGATTGTGAAAAGCAAACTGATTATTATCCCTTAATAGTGACATGAGGTGACTGAAATAGCTAATGTGTGAAAAAATGAACTGATCTGTCAAGTTTCCATGTGTTGTCCCACTTGGGCAATTAAATTCACCTGTTTACTTTTATTGCAAGATTTCTGGCAGCTGTGTTATTAATGGCTAAAATTATTGCTTCTCACAAATCTTTCATTTTTCCAACTTTGATCAAAATACACATTTGTATATTTTACATATATATATATATATATATGTATATATATATATATATATATATATGACTCTTTTTCTACTAGTGTAAACATGAAACTGTTTCACTTCCCAGACACTAGTTCATAAAAATCTACAACAGTAGTTTTCATCCACCAAAGTTCTTCTCTTAGGATTTCTTCAAATGCAGTACTGAGATGATCAGGTTTGTGCAAATTTCAGTAATATTTCCACAGTGTAACAGTTTTACTGCACACATTAAGATTAAAACTTGTTTGGTCTTTTGGTATTTTTTACATAGCAGAAGAATCTTGTTAATATGTAGTAATTTGAAGGGGTTCAGTTGCTAATAATGAAACTTTCGCAAATTATACAGATAAACACAAGGACTGCTCTGGTGTAACTTTACATCTGACACATCAAAAGTGAGTATTTTAAAAGATGCTTATCTGTTTTTTTTTTCATTGAAATGGAAATTGTGGATTCCTTTGAAAACATGTGAAATAAAAGCAATATATACTTCACAACCTTAAGGATTTCGAAGTTGTGTCATCTGTCGGCAAAAAATTTCATTTCTGCTGAGAAACTTGACACAGCTGTGCTATGAATACGAAGTTAATCCAGTTTAAGAGCTTCATATTTAGAAATCTGGGATGAGAACAGCAATTATGCAGATGATAGCTTTGTCCTATTTCACGTACATTGCAGAAAATCCTGTAGAAATGGTAGCAAAAAAGAGAGGGAGAGGGGAACTGCTGTGAAATAGCTGCTTTTTCAGGAGACCTGTTTCAGATGTAATCCAATGTTTAGAAATTAGTGGTATCAAATGATACTGCCTATCAAGTCACTTGCAGTTGCAGAGAACTTGTTTACCAGAGCTTGCGTTTTCCATTGCAGGCAACCCTTGATTGCGGGAATGTATCTTATGATGTCTGTGAACACTGTCATACCACCAGGCAAGAAAGGTGAGTCAACATTTTACGAAGTGATTATATGATTTCAGCATCTGATCTATTATTGTTGCTTATTGTGAAAGAAGATTTGACAGAGGCTTGCTGATATGTAGATAGACAAATTAATTATTTGATTGATTGAACCAATGAGGAAAAAAAGAGTCATGTACAAGATTGTATCCTATTTCCCTGTGACTACATCAGTAAAGGCAATCAATGCTGTATAAACACATGTACAAATAATAATGATAATTTCTTTAATTTATTTCCATCTAATACTTTACTAAAAATACCCTACGTCTTTTTTAATTTCTTCTCTCCCCCATAAAAGCCATCATTTTTAGACTCTTCTTTATCTTCATTTGTCATTCATGGTATTTGTGATTCTAATAAGACTTCAGTTTTAAAAAATTTATTTCTACCAACAAGGAGCCATTATTTAATAATTTTATTTCTGTTTTCGTAGTTGGTTAAAAGGTCAAAATACTGAAAAAAAATAATCGTACTAGAAACTTTCTCTTCAGAGTCCTGAATTTTATCTGAAACTCAGCTTTGACACTCCCAAAATCCCAAAATCTTTGGCTAGCATCTCATGTTATGTTTTAAGGAAGTTGGACACTGACTGTACTCTGCTATACCAAAATTTTTAAGGAGTTAACCAAGAGCACCTTTTGTGCCTTTCACAGTTAGCTGCCTAAATACAATGAGGTGGTCAAATGCTCAGCTGACTCCAGTTGTTTAGTGAATTCAGCTATTTGAAACATTTTTAAATTTGAAGTTAAAAATATTTTGCTCTCCAATATGAAAACATATCAAGTTAATCCCCCACTACCCCCAAGAATATTTGATCAGTGTAGGAATTAATTTTTCAACTGGAAAGGGGGAGGAAAAAGGGCAAACAAACAGTTCTGTAGTTACTGATAGCATCCTTGTCATGTCAAATTTATAGCTCTTAAATGGAGCATGAAATTTGGTAAAACAGGAAATGCGGCAACATTTCTCAGAAAGGCATCAGAGTTTTTCTGTAGGCTCTTCCTTAGGTAATGTTACTGCACCTAACACAGGTAACTACCCTGTAAACACAGCACAGCTCTTCTCTGACAAAGTCTCTTGTCTAACCCTAAATTAGGTCTTGGCCTTTGTAATCAAGACTTCATTGAAAATTGTATCAGTTTAGAATTATATCACTTTATTTTGATGTCCCTCTAGTAGATCATTTACTCTTGCCATGTTTGTTTTAAGGAACCCTCAACATAGTCTGTAAGCAAATGTATTACTTTATTTTGTTAAATAGCAGTAGTGTACACCAGAAGAAGTTCTTCTGCCTTTCAGCCAGAAAGATTTTATATGTATGTCAGCAGAGTAAGTAATTTTCAAGTAACCTTGCACCATATTTTATTAGTTTTTATTTGGAGATATCCTGACGCATCTCCACTGCAGAAGTATATACACTGCAGAACTATAAGGTATTACCTGTTATCTTTTAAAATCATCTGTTGTCCAGTGTAGGTATGCTTCTTGTAAAACATGCAGAATTGAAGTACAGTAATTTAACTTTTCTGTGTTTGATAAATTATCTGTTTGTCACTGTTTATTGCTGTCATATTTTCACAGTGGTTGATGCAGACATTGCCTGCCATTACAAAAGGTCTCCAATGCACCTTTTTGCCTACAGAGTTCACACACACAGACTAGGTAAGAGTAATATAGGAATATCAAATACTTACAGAAAAATGTTGACCCTGCAACATTTTTTTCAAGTATATCTCATTTCTCATGTATGTTGATATCTTATAGGTAAGGTAGTGAGTGGATACAGAGTGAGAAATGGTCAATGGACATTGATTGGTAGACAGAGTCCGCAACTACCCCAGGTTGGTTGGGTTCTTTTTAGTTCTGAATGTAAATTTTAATTATCTTTTGTTTCAAACTGAGAAGCTGAATTGGAAATCACATATCCACAGATTAGCATTGTGGTATTTCCACAAGTTATGTGCTGTTGTGCTCCTGGAAGAGAATATTGCCAAGTATTATCATAATTAGGTTATGATGCAAAAGTAATTTCAGATATGTAGCACCGTCCTTCTTGTCAGTGTCTGTTGAGACAGAGAATATAAAGCACATTCACTGATTGTGGTGAATCATCCTCTCTTTCAGGCATTCTATCCTGTGGAAGATCCGGTAGACGTTAGCTATGATGATATCCTAGCAGCCAGATGTGTGTTCAGTGGGGAAGGCAGAACTACAGAGACACATATAGGGTAATTTTTTTCGGTTTGCTCCATTCTAGAACTTGTTTTTTTCCAGGGTATTGGTTATATGTAGAAATGTTTTTGTTTCATGTCTTCATCCAAGGTCATTCTGGAAACAATTTCTGCCAGAATGTTTTGTCATGCTGTCTGGTCTACTTAATATTTAGCTCTACACAATGTTTATTAAAGTTACTTATGTGAATATTCACTTTGCTGAAGTGTTCAGAACACTTCTGAAATGAATCTATGCTGCCAAACAGCTTACTCAGATGTTGGGCTGATCTGTTCAGAATTCAGAATATCAATAATAGAAAATGCAGTTTTTATTGGGTGACCTTATTAACTGTTTATGGTGACATAACAAAGCTTCACAATTCTCTACACTATTTAAGAAAGAATATTTATAGAAGCTTATAAAATTATGATATTTTTACCTATTGCAAAATCCAGCCTTTAAAAATCTGGACTAATACTGCAATTACCTTTTTTCAGTAAAATATGTACAGACTTTTATGGAAAACAATGAAACCAAAAATTACTACTAATAAAAAAATAGGAAAATCTGAACTGTGTTGGTCACTGATGCTACTCAGCTGCAGGTTGACGTTGGACACACAGCTGATGCCAATGATGGTGGCAAGCATCAGCACTTTATTATTCTTCAGTACAACTTTTATACCTTTTATCTCACATGCATAATGCCTGCGTGCCCTTCTGCTCTTTTGTGATTGGCCATCCACATCAGTATTCTGGACTTCTCCTTCAGTGCTGTTCACCTGTCTTATACAGCTGGACCCCATTAGGATGAGGCTCTACTGCAGCTCCATTCTTATTGTCATACCATGTGTTCTTGCACAATTCCCCTTTTTTTTCTTAAATTGCAAATGCCATTTACTATTTTCTGCAGGGCCCTTTGCAGAAAAGACAGCAAATGTGGTACAAGCGTCTGTTTTGTAATTGCTGTTACAGTAATTTCAATGATTATAAGCCACACCATTTTGACTAAAATTTTGATCCCACCCTGGAAATGCAGCAAATTTGTTGCATGCAGGTTGTTGCAAATTGCAAACCCAGGCTGGAGGAGGACCATGGGTCCTGTCACCTGGTGACTGTAATGACCAAAAATGTGTTAGAGTAACAGGTATTGTACATGAGGGAGGAATAGTAAGATGGTTCTGTGCAAACACAGCTTTGTGAACTCTTTCCTGAGGGGTATCACCTTGCATTCCCCCTTTTTGTTTTTGAAGGAAGGTTTCAAGTGTAGAATGAAAATGCTCTATGATGGCTTGACCAGTTGGAGAATGCGAAATACTGGTGAGATGGTAAACACCCCTAAGTTGCAAGAATTGTTGGGTGCACTGATCTATGTAACCAGTATCATACATAACTGTTATCAGTCTTTACAACATGTGATATACTTAAGGCTGCAAAAGCACCACACCAGTGTGAAATTACATCTTTTGTGTTTTCTCCTGCATGTACAGAAGCCCAACAGGTTTTAGAATAAGTGTCCACAGAAGTAAATATTTAAGGCGACCAAATCCTGAAACACTCTATCTGGTGCCCTGGGCAGCCCACGCCAGGGCTGTCAGCTTACCCACCCAGGTTTTTCCTTCTGTGATGAATCCAAGCAAGTTAGTATGATTATGAACATGAAGAACGTAAAGCTCATTGGTGTAAAGTATGCAATAATGTTTTCAGCAAGTAAAACAATTCTTTGCTTTTTACCTCTTTGAAAAGGGCACAATCTAATTGACAAACTATATTGCATACATAATGAGAATCAGATGCAACATTTAGATTCTCATAAGGCCAGGCTTCGAAAGTTATTGTAAATGCTCACAATTCTGCTAACTTGGGGTATCCATCTTGGTGGCCTGTGAGGTCATGCCACTGCTTTCCCTCCGTTCAGATGGCACCTACATTTCCTGTTCACCCTGATCCATCAGCAAAAACCATGTGCCCTTGTAAGGAAGTCAACAGCTATAGTGACGATTCCACAATTTGCAATTCTAGGTGCAGCTGCAAAAATTTCTGTGCAGGGTGGTGGAATAATATTTTTCCTGGCAATTCTACCATGGCCATTTGTAAAACAGAACTTCCAGCCTACACCAGTCCCAATATTCACAGAATAACGCTGTCATAATGGCTGGCTCTTGCCCTGATTGTTGGACATACCATTGCATGGCCTTACAAAGTACAGTAATTTCAAGATTACAAGCCGCACGATTTGGATTAAAATTTTGGTCCAAACCCAAAGTGCGGCTTATAATCAGGTGTGGCTTATATATGGGGACAAAGAACGAAAAGTTGCTGTTTTAGTTTAGAGGACAGGTGTCTGCTAAGAAAGGCAGAAGCTTCTCTTTGAAATGGAGAATGTAAACCCCCTCTCTCCAAATTATTATAATTTTGAAATCAAGGGGCTTTCAGGCAAAGATATGGG
>PYHW01009435.1:232339-252571 GCA_013186435.1 Turdus rufiventris
AATATCTCCCGTGGAGATAAGGATCACTGCCCCCACCCTCAGCAGATGGTGATAGAATAGATACCTTTTATCACACTCTGTATTGTAATGTCCGGCTTATAATCATGTGCGTCTTATATATGGACAAAAGAAGGAAAAGTTGCCAACACCCAGACGTGCAGCTTATAATTGGTGCGGCTTATAATTGTGAAGTTACTGTAGTTCTGTTGCTGCTGAGCTGTTGCTCAGTAAATTCAACCTTTAATTGGCTTTGATGTCAAGAAAGCACATCAACAATTTTCCAATAACACTGTGTTTTATCTTCCATGGGGGTTTTTTTCTGTGTTTCAGCAACTTATTTTCCACTTCGTAGTTTTAGGCAACTGAAATAAATACCATTACTTCAATAAGCACTGAAATAGTTGCTAAATTGTTCTGCTGTCATGGAGGTGATGCCATGAAGATTTTTTACCTTTTCCTTTTATATACCTTTTCTGTATTCTCAGTATTCTTACTATACATACTTGTAATTCTTTACACCTGTTACCTTGGCATAGTCCTCATATTCTACTAGGCAAAAAACCCAAATATCTTAAAGGCCTCACTATTGGGGGGCTGAAAAGTCTTACACTATCTTGAGGAACCAAAGCCTTCTTTAGAACATTCTTTAAACGTCTCATTAAGTCAAATATACTAATCTAAAAAGTTTGTAAAATTATATATGCAATATACCACGTGTGGGAATTTCGGCATATTCTACTTTGATGAATTGTCGAACCTAAGGATCCTTATTAAATACGTAGATAACCCTTTTATCCCTTAATCGTGTCTGGCTTATAATTGTAGAACCAGAGAAAAGACATCAGAGGTACATACTAACCTGGAGGTTAGAGATATGGTCAAAGAGACAATTTTTGTGTCAGTACTTTTAAATCTAAGGATTTGCCTCAAAAGGGGATGTCTGCCATATGAAAGTATCTGCCTGCAAATAATGTGTATATCATGTTTGCGTGGGCATAGAGGTACCTCGTGTCACACACAGCGTGTTTATTATATTGATACATCCAGGTGTTATCATTGATTTTACATTAAATTTTCACTTTCACCATTTTCACTCACTGGAGGCTCATTAATAAAAAATGCAAATATATAGAAATAAGGAGTAGCCATCACAAAGTGAACCAGCACTCTGTATGAAGACAAAGCCAAATCCCTGTTAAAATTTAACTGAACTTACCTTAATGAAACTGACCTCATTATATAGTTTCTGAAACAGCAGTGAAGATAAGCTGCTCATAGGAAATGCATTATTGTAGAAAATGCGTTTTATTTAGACATTTGGTGTATGGGAAAGTTTCCTGTTCCAGCTGACATCAAGTCCGTAGTGAAACAAATAATATGTATGTTTATTTTTTGTTCATCAGTAGAAGTTGGATTAAATTGTACTCAATAGATACAATAAAGCAAAAACCAATTGTTAGCATTCATGATCACTGCTGTATGTCTTTACCTGTTGAAAAAAATACCTAAATCTGTTTCATTCTTCTTGTTCATCCTTTCCTGTAGCATAGTACGGTGTAGTGCAGTTCAGGTTTGTTTTGGAAGGCAAGCAGTGAAGCAGGCTTTACTACTGTGAAAGTTTGCTGATGGTGCATATAAACAAAAACATATAAACATATAGCAGGAGTAGTTTCTTTTAAAAAAGAAAAATGTTGGTTAATTGGATGTCCAGTATTTAATGTCTTGTCTGGTTCATGATTTGATATCTCATTTTCTGTATATTAGATATAATCATAAATTGAAGTAGAAGGGGCAAAAATTTTACTACTAAAATTAATACAATTATTTGATTATATTTACATTATTATATTTTCCATTTATTAAACAAAAGTAAATATAATTATGTTTAAATGGTTTAAAGCAAAATTCAAGCTTGCTTGAGCTGAAAATTCAGTAGCAGCAAAGACACCAAAAATTAGATTTTGGGTTTTGTTTTAGAATGGCATATGTGTACACATGTGTATGTCACATACACATATATGGGAGAGAAAAGAGTTGATATTTTCATTGTGTTTCTTGTACTATATTTGCCATGGCACTTATAAAAGTACATTTTTACTTCTGTCTGGCTTATGGAATTTAGGAGTTAATACCAAAAAAGTAACATATATTTTACTTCTGATGATGGAATCTGAAGCAAGTCGAAAGTTGCAGTTGCTCTCAGCAGTGGTGTTGGTACTACGAGTGCAGTGGGACTTCTATCCATCATTTGTTTCTGTGTTGCCATAAGATTAAGTTATTACAGGAGTTTCAATGAGAAAGTTCAGTATAAAGGAACATAAGATCTTTCTTTTTGCAATGTATCAGGTAGATTTAGGGAGGTCCCTTTTTCACAGCTGTGTGTGTTAATTGAAATCCCATAAAACGTCCTATGTTTAAAGTAGTATTGCAGTTTCAGTCAAGCATTCATGTTACCTTCTGTAAAGCTGGGCTTCATATTTGCAGTCATTACAATTACTGTCCTAGTGGTGAGATAGGTTGCATAGAAAACACGTCATTGCATCTCTGCAATGTTGTTGTTTTAGAGATTAAAATGGGTATAGTGAGAGAAATAGTACACAACAGAAAGAAAATAATATGGCTTTGTAGTGTAAGGCAATTTGATTACAGTGTTTTTCTCTAGACCCTTATGAGAGCTGCAGAGTAGTTCTAGGTAGCTGGCTGTCTGATGTCGAGATCTGTTTTCCCAGTCTTTGAGGCTATGCGAAGCAAAGAACTGAAACTAAGTGTGCATATGCACAGCTTCTGCTGAAACTGACTGGAAATGTGGCTTGAATGTAAGATGTGGAACCAAGTACCCTGTAAATTCACACTCTGAGATGTTTCTAGGTGGACACACAAAATAAATGACCGTCTGTTTGTCTAGCAAAATAACAGTAATTACAGACCTTAATTTCACAGTACAGGCTGAAGTACAGTAATTTCACGATTATAAGCCACACCTGATTATAAGCTGCATCTCCCGGTGTCGACAACTTTTCGGCAATGATCCTTATTTCTGTGGGAGATGATCTGCTAATGGGCCATCCATTGAAACCAGACGTGCAGGAAGTCTTCAGGTGTTCTCAGGCTTTGACAACTTGTTTAGGGCTCAGATTGTGTGAGATCTCTTAAAGAGAGTACAAAAGTAAGATAAAAATGACTGAATTAAACCTTGGAGGAAAATGCTACTAAAAGATACTAGGAGTGATATATCCTGTTAGGAAATTATAATTAGGGAGATTCAGAAGAGCAGAGGATTTGCTTGCTCTCTCAACACTGAATGATCCTGCCCAAAAGTTGTAAATAAAAGATGAGCCTTTGATTTGGTTAGGATAAAGTTATTCATAATCTTTACAAAAGCATCTTCAGCACAGTAAAAAAGAGTTCAGAGAAATTAAGTTATATCACAAATCTAAACCAAACCAAAATTATTATTACTGTTGTTATTATTATGTTTCCCTTTTTTATAATTTTGCTGTCTCTTTTTTAAAATAAAACATGATGATGCTTAAAATATAAATTGAAGATATTGGAACTCCTCTGTAATAAACATATTCTCATTTTAGTAATTTTGTTAGCTTAAATGTATTTCATAGCATATTCTGCATGAATAGAAATTTGAGGTGGAACTGGTGCACCCTATTCCGGAATTCAAATGTCTGTAGTATATCTAAATTAAGCACAGTGAGGTGCTGTGTGGTAGAACCATTGTTTTTAATGCTAATCATCTAGAAGTAGCTAATAAATGTACTAAAAAATGTATTTTGTTGTAACAAAATTACTGGTTCTTGTCAGGACATTATTAATGCTCAGGAAGGAAAGAAAAGAACAGGGCAGTTGGATAGCAGCCTTGGTTTTGAGTATCAGGGTTTGATTTGTTGATGAGGAACATGTCTCTAAAATGTAATATTCAGTGAGCATTCTTCATCTTCCTTCATACTTTCACGTAGCTTTCACATTTTCCCATTTACAAACTCCCATAACCTAGTGAGTTTTTAAAAACTATGCTTGGGCTCTGAAAACATTTCTACATTAAAACATTTTGACAGAAAAATAAAGGGTCATTGAAAACCAAAATGCATTTATATTGTGGTAGTAGTAAAAGCCTTTCTTAGGGATATGCAGACATAGAATTAAAAAGAGATTCTTTTTTTAATTTTTTTTTTTTTTACCTCTTGTTCTATCCTTTTTTTAGCTGTGTAAGCTGCTTAGAGATGTCTTGAGAGCAGATGTGGTTCCTGGTACTTCAAATATGTCTGTTTGCCTATGCTGTATGTGCACATCCCTGTAGGGCAGTGAGGGTGGCCGAAAAACTCTGGAGCAGCCTAACTCTATTCATTTCTTCATATCTATGCCTCCCAGCCCTTCAAATCCCTTCAAAAAGAAAACAGCCTTACTTAATACTTTCTGGTTCACAGGAATCTCTCCAGTGCTTTCATCAAAGCAACAGATTAAATCATGACTTGCATGAAAAGTAATAGCAGACCAGAAGACATTTTGAAGGTTTTTTTGCCTACTATTTCAAACACTGTTAAATATCACTTGAAGCAGGCATTAGATTTTGTTCACTTATGATTACATAAGTTATTCCTTACATGCCTTTCTCCTGTTTTTTCCTCCCATCAATGTTATCTTATGTGTGTCATAAGTAAGTCATAGTTGGACCCATAGCATTTGACCGTGATTTCAGTACTTGGGGAGGGTACTGACCACTTTTGCCAGCTGAATCCATGAAAAAGAAGCACACTGTACTAAGACAGAAACATGCAGTGTCAGAATACACCCCGTTTTATTCAGAGATAATTGTGAAGCTCAAAGTCAGTTGTGAAAACTTGTTTCTTGGTCCTGCTAGGATAGGACCAGGACATGAGTTTGGAAGGAATAACATGAAGTCTAAAATGCCAGTGACAGACTGGGGAGCCTCTCTGAACCATCACAGTGAAACTTTACAGATATTATGACAAAAATACAGATTTTGGGCATGAAAATGCTCGTCTTTTTTTCTAAAATGTAGTAAAATGAGATTTCATGTATGTATCTTAACAGGTGTACATTCAAGCTCTCTGGATAGGTTTACCATGGCTGAACTTTGTCTCTGTCTAGGTTGATCCTGCAGTACCACGGCTAAATACTTCATCTAAACTGAAAATTAGTGCTTCTGACAGCACCATGGTGTGCTGCTGAAGGACCACGGACAGCAATTGCTCCATGCAAATTGGGGAACTTGGGCTCTAGTGCTAGGAAAAAATAAACTGGTTTTAGAAACAGAATCATAGAATATGTAGAGTTAGAAGAAACCCGTAAGGATCATCAACTCCCTGCTTTTCACAAGACTACCTAAAAGTAAATCACATGACAGAAAATATTTCCTATGTAAACTACTTTGTCAACCTTAATCTGACCTTTTATTATATCAGATGAAGGTCAACTCATATTTTGCAATGAAATTGCCAATGTTATGATTTTGTTTCTGTGACTGTATACCAAAATGTTGAGCTGTAAAAGAGTTTTGATTGTGTAGAACCACCACAGGAAGTGTACACTTACTGGAATACGAGTGTGCTTTGTTTAGTTCTTGAGATTTGGTCTTGTCAGCTGTCACTTCTTACAGATAGAATAAACTAGATAGAATAAACTGCGGGTGTTTATAGCTAATTATCTTTTCCATAGAGGAAACTGTGCTGATAGCTTGCACATAAGAAATACAGGTGTCTTCTCTGAAAGTGACTTAATCAGGCAGCTTTCCAGAGACTGCACTACTAGATTTCAGTTTCTTCAGTAAAATCAAGTTGTTGGTTCACCCATGTCTTTGTCTAGTCATACTCGAGCATTCTAAAGGCTTTTAACAGTTTCTTTTGAAGGAGCTAATATATAACAGGCAAACAAAACAATTTCTTTTTAAATTATTTTTTAAATCAACAAACAATATCTATTTTAGAGACTGGGTTAATTATTCTGTGACAACACTTGCACACCAGAGATAGAATGCAGCGCTTTTGGCTGGAACATGAAACTGTCAAACTTTTTCATTCAAGTAGAATGAGCATATAAGCTGATAAGAGTTCTGAAACTTTTGTAAAAACTGTAGTATATTATTGTCCTTTTGCAGCCAATAATTACAAGTCAGCTGATTAGACAGTTGATACAGAACTAGGAGAAAGTGAACTGTGCAAGGATCATTAAGAAGGCCTACAGTTTAAAATAGCATCAAGCTTGTTTGTTTAGGGAGACTTCTCGCAGTTATATTAGTGAGACCAGTGCTTTTACCACTCAGACCTCTCGTTGGAAATTATTGCATATAGGTCATCTATAAGTCTTCAGCCACAGATAAAAACAAAACATTTGTTTTGTATGGCATTCATTTAATTTTTAAAATGTTGGGGAAGAGAAGGGCCAGTGTAGAGTATTTTAATACCAAATGTTTTCCTTCGGAAAGAAAATTTCAGCTGTGTTTCTGCTTCAGCACCAGCTGATGGTTGCTTTAATAATTAAGAAATCTTTCTCAGTATGAATATGGTTTGTATCCAAAACTTCTGTGATATACTTTTAAAATGTTTGGATTTGTTTTGAATCAGTGCTTGGACTCATTAAATGACAGAATCAAGATAATGAAGTGCTCTGGCTTTAAGAATTGCATTTGAAGCAAGTAATTCCTATTTATTATATAGCTTAATGGTTTTGTCTCTTCTCTATTTGATTTGTTATTTACACTGAAATTGGCCCTTTACTTCAGTAGTTATATTCTAACAGAGTGTGTCACCTACAATATTTCATTTTCAAGGGCAAGGAAGGCACTCCTACTCAAAATCATTGAACAGGCACTGTTTAATAACATGACAGATCCTCTATGGACCATTTTCAAAATATTTAATTTCCTCTGTATCAGGTTGCAAGTGATGATTTCTGGTTCTGAATGGGGTTGAGTTTCATTTTTTCCTTTGTTACAGAGATGGGGTGGTTTTGTTTCTTTGGTTCATATGGAAGCTTTATTATTTGTAGTTTCACTTTTCTAAAAAAATGTCTTTTCTAGCCTGCCATAAAATAATACAATTTCTAAATTACAAGTGATTTGTGTTTGAAATAAAAGGATACCTATTTGCAGTAACTCTTAAAACACATTAAATGTCTTTTTCCACTCAAGTGATGCAGTGGTATTTAACAGAAATGATGATAGATTCAGGCAATCAAGATACTTGATCAATAAATTCTGTTTCTGTGGTTTTTTTGGCTTTGAGCTATTGTTCTGGAATGTACTGAAATGTTTGTTGAATGCCTAAGAAAGTGATAATTGCACTGCTAGCAAGCACATTAAGAAGATATTTTTTCCCTTCACTGCCAGATGATATCATTACTAAGGAATGTTACTGTTTGGAGTAAAAGAAGGAGTAGAACCCAGACTGAATAAAAGCAAATTTAATAGATCGTGTCTTTTTTTCTACAGTGGGTGCTGTGGAATCTGTTTGCAAATGGGAAATTTGGTTTTCTCACAGCTTGGGTGTCTTATACAATGACAGACTTCAAAGAAATATGTTTTTTTAAAGTATCGTGATTGTCTCTTACTGTCTTTGTAAGTGAAAATTTTGATAAAACTATAGAATTTTTCCTTCTTTGTTTTGTAAAAATATAACTCTGCAGTAGCCTGGCAAATCCAGATAATTCCATCATAAATACTCTTTTACTGAAATGTGCAAACTTCTTCCTTTCCCTTCTCCTTTCATTTTCCCTTTCTCTTTTTCTCTTGTTCCTTGTTCCCAAGAACATCTCTCTGGAGGTGATGATTTTTTGATGCCAGAGTCTCAGGTAAAAGTGGGCATCTCTATGTAATTTAAAGTCAGTAATGATTTGACTGTGTATTTTCATACTAGAAACCTGGCTCCTTCAGTTCCTGAGGCTGTAACAGTTCCTCTTTGCTACTTTTTGTCAATAACTGTTTGAGTAACTTTGTTATATTGTACTGCTGAAGCCTTCTAAAACTATTCCATCTACTATAACTGGTGTATTTTCTCCTTTGCTCTTATCTTTTCTCTTTTCTGTACAGGTGATTTCTATTCACTCCTTTCTAAGCTTCTAGGAGAAAGGGAAGACGTGCATGTGCATAAGCACAACCCTACAGAAAAAGCAGAATCAGATCTTGTAGCAGAGATTGCTGATGTAGTCCAAAAGAAGGATCTTGCCAGAGAGATTGCAAATCATGATGAAAGGGACAATACTATTCTTGTCAGAGACAGAATTCAGAAATTTCACAGACTAGAGTCTACCTTGAGGCCACCAGAGAACAGGCATTTCTCTTTACAACAGTCTAAATATGGTGAGAAAAGCGGGGGAAAAGAGTATAAAGAAGGTGGGTTTGGGTTAATTTTATACCATGGCATGCAATCTAAGAGCTGTGATCCACATTAGCAAAATCTGAAGGGAATTTCAGTGGAGGCTTGGAAGTATTTTATATTACGTTCTTTCTCATTATTGAAATGTTCTCTCTCTACTTAGAGGTATTTCACTGGGGTTCTTTCCCCTTCCACTGTGCTGATGGCACAACAACAGTACTTTCTGAACAGTACAATATCATTTTATACTCTTAAGACTTTTACATGATGATTTTATATTGGTTACACTAGCACAAAATACACATAGGATACAGGAGTCACAGGAAGTGAAAAATTAAATACCAGTAACTCCTGTAAAATGGTTGCTGGAATAATCAATATTTTTTATGAGTTTGCTGATTGCCTTGATCTTTCAGATATGCAATTTTATAAAATTTCTTTCTATTATTCTATCAGATATTTTTCTCTCATTCTGAAAGAATGGTAGGTAATCCTAAAAAATTCTTCAGAAGTAAAATTTTCTGTGTATTGATTTCAAATTTGGCTTGACTCTCCAAATATTCTTGTACAGGCTATTTTATTGTGCTAGAAATAGAATTTATTCCGTTCAGGTTTCTATGACAGCAGAAACCACGGAGTTACTGTGTTTGCTTTACTTGCATTTTGGTCTCTATGATATTGACTTACTTGCTAATGTGGAAAGACAGATAATGCAGCATGTGACGAATATCTCATGAAAGAAGCTGATTTGTGTGCATGAAAGCCATCTGTATCCATAAGCTGTAGTCACATATGCCAGCTTTTATGTTGCAGCCACCCCGCTTGATGCTTCCAAGTACTTTTACACACATATATGTATCATCCATCAACTGTTTGGTTTTTATTTCTGTTGATAATGTTAACATGTATTGTCTCTGCTTATATGAGGTTCTGTTAGAGTGTTTAAGCTCATCAAAATCCAGTGTTTGTATTTAAAAGAAAACCAAAGATGAGGACTTTCCAGTATTACGTTGTGTGATCCAGTTAAATAAGAGCCTGTCAAAATTACTGGCATGGGGGAAAAAACAGGTTTTATGTTACTATGTACCTGACATATCTGTAATTCATAAGTAATTCCATAAACTTCACTGGAATTAAATGTTCAGGAAAGTAATGTGGATAGCATTGCTACAAAGGTGGTTTCTTCAGTTTAGACTAGTAACATGTGGTGCATACAAAGCAAAGAAGAAAATTCCTTTCTATTTTCACTGATCCAGAGGAGGGAATGTCAGTGAGCTGCATAAATGGCTTCGTTTGACATACCTTGTATCATGAATTCTAACTGCGGAAAGTATTTGCTTGGATATGTCAGTAGCCATATATTCATTTGGGGGGAATTTGTTGGTGGAGAACTAGCTAATAAATGAACTTTCAATTGATGCAATTTTGAGGTGTAGGAAAAATGAAAACTGATGTTTTCTTAATTAGCATTTTTGGATGTGGTTTTTTATGCTTTTTATACTTCTAACTACGGAATTTCTGACCTTGTCAGTACCATCTTTTGCCAAAAGAACTTTTCTAGCAATAAAATCTTTAAGCATGTATTTAGTTTATTTTTAGGGAAGTATTTACATATTTAAAACAAAATCTTTCATAAGTGAATTTGCCTCCTCAGGGGAAGAAGTAAAGTTATCTTGATTTAATAAAAAATCTATTCCCTTTGTAAAAACCTTTACTATATTGAATTGAAAAAATTCTCAATTTTTTAGGACAAGACTCTGCTGTTAAATTAATGTAATTTACTGGTTTAAAAATCACTAGTATTAAAATAATTGAATTTTTTTAGTCATGCAAATATTCCAATTTTTAACATGTAATTGGCCTGTAATAGCAAGTGGCTAATGCAGTAAGTAAAGTTGTTATAAATGTTCAAATCTTATACTACTGCTCTTCCCGTGCTGTTGTTACCCTAGACTGGTCACCAATCTGTTAGGTTTTTTACTGTCACTGCAGCTAGTACAATTATATCCTCTAAGTAAGTCAAAGAGTCTAATTTTCCAATTTTCAAAACTCCTTTGTACAGTGCTTAATTAAATTCGTCAAGATTTAAATGAATACTCTGACGGCAGAGCAATGCAATGACTTAAAGTTTGCAAAGTTAAAAGCTAGAATGATCTTTCAGGAAATTCTGGACAGTAAATTGCAATTGTGTCAATAAATAAGTTTTTCATCTTTCACTTACTTAGAGTGTTGATTGCATGTTCTAAATCTAGGTAATTATTTCTTTTTTTCTTTTCCTTTTTTTTTTTAAATGAAAGGACGGACTCCAAGTTGAAAGGTAGTTTACTGGTACCTAGTTAGAGATCTCATTTACAACAAAACTGGTGATCTTGTTTTTTCTAAGTAATTATAAATTACTCCAGTGAGAAAATTAATTTTCATTATTCTCTTATGAAATTGTTTCATGGACCACTAATTCTTGTAGGGAAATAGCAATAAGTCTTAGATAAAGGAAGTCTAAATTTAATGAGTTTTTATTAAACAGCTACTTGCCTTGATATAAACCTGTATAAAGGACTTTCAGAATGGACTTGCAAAGGGAAAAAAAAAATATACTAATGAACCAATTTTTGAAAAATGTTTTAAAATCCAAAGATTGTATTGAAGCTGGGGCTCTTGTGATTAGATTGTATATCACTGCACAGTCATTTTATTTTTTTGATTGATGAGAAATATTTTATTCCTTTAAGTATGAACATTTTCTTCTGAAAAACTTAGAGGCCAAAATTTAGTGTTTCTATGCTTAGCCTTTTATTTTTTCTAGCTTTTTTAAAAAGGCTCAGAGGCCTCTGTAACGTGAAACATAGACAATCTTTCTGGAGTTTAACATAAAGTGATATGGGATGACCAAGTGAGGAAGCACACTCTAAATTGCAATTCTTCTTTTCCTTCCAAAATCTAAACATCTTGAATATACCTGGCACTGCACCTGCTGTGATCAACTTATCTGTGCAGAAGTATGAAGATGCATAATTTTTTTTCACAGCTTTTCCTTAACCTTGCAGTTTTTGTTCAGCTAAAATTTCTTCGGGGTAGGATTTCTTGTTTCACAAGTTTCTGATTACTATCCCGGATACATTGTTCTCATTAATTTTTCCTTTCCTGGAAAACCACTTCCAGGTGAAGGTGAACTTTTTCAGGCTCCTTGGGTGCTGTATTCTAAGGTCTGTGATCTGTCTTCTTTCAAAGCAGGATTCCCTGGAACTTTGTAAATTTGGGTATCTGTTTCACCTGCCTAGATGGTACCCCAGTGATTGGTGTTTAGGATCACAGCAGAACTCACAAACTCTGGGTGTACTGAAAATGGCGAAGTAAAGCATAGTTGCTTTCAAACACACTGACTATTAGAGAAGTGGCTCCAGTTTCACATAACTTCAAAGAAATTGTTTCTTATTTGCCATCAGTTTGTCTGTGTGTGGCTACATGCAATTATGCATTGTAGAAATACCTGAATTATGCTCAACAAATCAATTTCTAAAAGAAAGCAGTGGTGGATTTCCTAACATGTAGAACAATTTTCTTTCTATTTTTTGTTTTTTCTTTTTATTTTATTAATTAGTGAGATCTTTTTTGCCATTACATTTTTAAATTTTTGATAATCTAGTTCATTTATCTCTTAATATACTGCCAGAGCCACACAAGAGCAATCTCTTCCAAACAGTATTTAAGCAGGTGATCTGTGAGAAATTAATCCTTGCAGTCAAATCTCTGCAACTTTTCAAATATTGAACAGTTTGTGCCTTTTATCAGTATCAGTCTATTTTTGCATGAGAGGTTGAATAGACCATATTTTTAGCTTTGTATGTTAATCTCTAAAACTAAATTTCTCTCCCTTAGTTGATTTTACAGTCTTCTGTAGAAAAAGAAGTCTTCTTTTCTTAGTGTTAAAAACTTTAATAGAAAAAACCCCCCCACATGATTACCTTTCATTTATTTCATTTAGTGATTTGTGGTATTTATAAAGCAGTTTTTAATAAAACACTGATAGTAACTATTTAAATTTGCCAGCTGTTTTGAGTTGTACTTTTTTGTAATCTTTTAGTGTATAAAGTATTTACAGTGTATTACAGCTGCTAAAACTTATAGAGTCTGTATACATGTATCTTTATAAGATGGAGAAAAGAGTGGAGTCAAAAGCAGTTTTGATATTTCTGTCATCTAAACATAGCAGGTTGCCAGTGATTGTGCATGCTTTACTATGTTAAAACTATGCTTGGAATTAAATTGCAATGCCTTGAATAAAAATCCTGCATGTAAGAAAATTTCCATGTTATTCCCAGTACTCTGTACCAAATGCCAGTTAACCATATTTGGATTCTTTTGACAAATATGCCACATTATTATTTTATTTCTTTCTTTCTTTGGTCAGATTTCCACATAGCAGAGGCTGTGGAGTGGCCTGGGTTAGACCTCAAACTGGGCCAAGTTTCTGGGTTGGCTCTGGACTCTGAAAATAACCTAGTTGTCTTCCACAGAGGTGATCATGTTTGGGATCAAAAGTAAGTAGAGATCCTTGCTGAATGGTGATTTAGAAGGCTGAATTCAAGTCTTAATAACAAGGAAAGCCAATAATTACTTTAAGTAGTCAGTTTTTTATTTTAAGAGTCAGTTCTGCAGAGATACAATCATGTTTTCTGTAGGGCTTGTTTTGTATAATATCTACCATCACTAAGATTATTTTTTGATTATTTGTGTAGATTTTCTGCAATTATCTATGTAGTTTAAAAATAAGGTTAGTTCAGTCTGTCCGTTGTTGGTGCTCCAATTGTGGTCATCCAGAGCTAGAGCAAGCCCTTATAAGTATTAGACTCCTTTTAAAATAAAAGTTTAAAATTAAGAGAATTTGTTACGGCAGATTACTGTCATGAATACCAATGAATGGTGAAGAATATAACAGCACCTCCTGAATCATATTCAAACATGAAGGTACAACACCAGTGTAGGCCTTTGTGTGTCACTTCCCTTTTTCCTTTGACTCCCTCTACATGATGGCAGAACTCTGGAGAGAGTTCTAGTCGCTATCACCTTTGGCTTAACCATTCATAGTCAAAAGGATTATTTTCCATTAGATATTATTTCTGCAGAAATTAAATAGTTACAGATAGTTACTATATGCAATGGTCGTATTTTAATCATAGCCTATGCAGAAACTTAAACACATTCTGTATTGATTTTTTTGGTTATCTATGAGGCCAATATTGTTTTTCCACTTTAAAAATTCTAGACATATATATATTTAATGTTATGGAAATGTGAGACCATTAGAACCGTACAATATATAGTTTTAATAGCTTTATTCTTAGCCTTCTCTGTGACTACAAAGTATATTATTGTTTACCAAGTAGCATCAATCATGGCTGAATTTCTCTTGGGATTGACAAATGGATTTAAAAATACAAAGTGAGAGCAGGGTCTTGTATTCATGCATTTTTCGTTCATCATCACCATCAAACACCATGCTCTAACATTTAGCCTGAAATGTTCTTCAAAATATTTTACACTGTTTACCTTCATTAAAAGCTGAATATATATTTTAACAGGTTAGAGTAATAGCCAACTTCTCTGTAAGGATACTGAAAACTTTTTTTTTTTTTTTTAAGCATATGATAATTTCATGCCTAGTAAATGTTCTCTGATTCTTAATATATTAAATAGTGACATGTTCAAATGTTTTTTATTAATATGTTCCATGTACCCTGAAAATTGAGTGCAATTTTGAAGGATTAGGAGGAATGCACATAATATCCTACAGTCTTGTGTAAGCACTGTGAAAAGGATAAGAACCATAAGAACTAAATCTTGTAATAGTAAGCTCTAGCAAAATATTGAACTGCATATGAAAAAAGAAAAAGCAGAAGCATGAACAGATTGCCTTAGATGGTACAAACTATACCTGGTCTTACTGGCAGGTATGCCCTGGTGATTACCTATATTTTTTGTTAGGCTGCACTGTTGAATTTTTCCTTTCTGGGTTGCCATGGCAATGAAATTACTAAAAAAAATGAAAAGGGGTTTTTACTTACTTGCTTTAGGTCCAGCTTTAATAGTTGCTGTGTTGATTTGGTGCTCCTTTAGTTTAGTTTAGTTCAGTAGAAAACACAGACATACAACACTTTTAACTCTGACAATCATACAGTGATGTAATAAGATTTATATTTCAAGAAAAAAGAACCAGTAACCCCGCACTGGAACTGAACTATAGAACTTGGCTTTAAGCTGTGTGTATATCATTCATTAGTCAAACCTTCTAATACTGGCTTTCTATTCAAATATTTTTGTACAGTTCTTTTGACAGCAAATTTGTCTATCAGCAAAGAGGACTTGGACCAATTGAACAGGACACAATTATTGTACTGAATCCAAGTACTGCAAGAGTGCTTCATTCCACAGGCAGAAGTCTGTAAGTTGGGTTGTTTTGCTCTTATTAATTGAACTAATATTTCCATATATTTTATGCCAAAGTGTCCCTAAACCCATTT
Organism: Turdus rufiventris; assembly: GCA_013186435.1. Taxonomy (NCBI): domain Eukaryota; kingdom Metazoa; phylum Chordata; class Aves; order Passeriformes; family Turdidae; genus Turdus; species Turdus rufiventris. Next base: position 247,203 of record PYHW01009435.1, read on the forward strand.
TTGTGTGTTTTTTATTACATTTGTGCATTTATATATGATTGTGTAATTGTAGCTTCTAAGTATCTTCAAGTAAATAAATTAATTAATAAATGCAAATTCAACAAGTAATAAAATTAATTTTCCATCTCTATTTTCTCTGCTTTCTTACATTTCAAACAATTGCATTTACCAGCCAGGTTAAAAGAAGTGCAGAGCTCATTAATATTGTACATTGTCGTTATAGATGCTGAATGAGATATCTGAAATCAACTGAATTTCATAACTGAGACACTCTTGTCAGGAAAATTCTAAACTGTAAAACTGTATTTTTCATTAAATGCTACACATAATTAGTGTGTATTAGTAGTAGTATTAGTATTTGGTTTTGATCTGTAGATAAAAATTAAATCTTCACATCTATGTCTTTCTTCCAGAAAAACGTTTTTAACTTCATTCTTCTACATTATCCTTGCAGATTTTATTTACCACATGGTTTGAGTGTAGATAAAAGTGGTAACTACTGGGTCACTGATGTAGCTCTTCATCAGGTATGTTTCTGAAGCATTAGTACCAGGACCTTAATATTTTGCTAAAAAATATTTTTATTTTTCTAGAGATTTGGCATTGCTTATCATGGCCTGTTAAGAATAGCATTAAAAATATGCCTATAGAAATTTACCCTTGTGCACTTCATGGAATACAGTTTTATTGAATAATTTGCAACAAGGACATAGCATGCAGAAATAATAGAAACATAGACTCAGACCACAGAATCATTGTCTAAGTTGGAAGGGACCTTAAAGATAATCTTGTTCCAACTGCCTTGCCATGGGCAGGGACACCTTCCACAAGGCCAGGTTGCTCAGAATTCCATCCAATGTGGCCTGGAACACTTTAAGAGGTGGGGCAGCCACAGCTTCTCTGGGCAACCTCACCAGTGTCATCACCAACCTTATGGTAAAGAACTTCCTCCTAATACCTGATCTAAACCCTGTCCCTTGAAGCCATTCCCACTTGTTCTATCACTACATGATACCTATAAAAAAATCCGTTTCCAACCTTTCTTGTGGGCTCCCTTCAGGAACTGGGAGGCCACAATTAGGTCACCCAGAAGCCTTTTCTTCTCCAGGCTGAGCAATCCCAGTTCTCTCAGCCTTTCCTCAAATAGAGGAGCTCCATCCCTCTGATCACCTTGGTGTCCCTTCTCTGGACTCCTTCCAGCAGCTCCATGTCCTTCCTGTGCTGGGACCCCAGGGCTGGAGGCAGCTCTGCAGGTGGGGTCACACCAGAGTGGTGCAGAGGGGCAGAATCCCCTCCCTCCCCTGCTGCCCACAGGGCTCTGGGTGCAGCCCAGGAGGTGGTTGCCCCTCTGGCTGTTACCAGCTCATGTTGAACTCATCAACCAGCACTTTCTCCTCAGGGCTGCTCTCAATCCCTTCTCCTCCCAGCCTGTATTTGTGCTTGGGATTGCCCCAACCCAGGTGCAAGATCTTGTACTTCACCTGGTTGAACTTCACAAGGTTCTCATGAAGCCCCTCTCTCTAGCCTTTCAAGATCCCTCTGCAACTTTCTGGTATGTCTTTTGCTTATTGATGCACTTAAGTCTAATAAGTGAAGCTTATTGTTTGCTTTGTAATGACAGGAAATCTATATTTTAAGCAGAAGTTTCCCAGAATCAGCACTATTGAAAAACTAAAAATAGATATTATGGTCAATATATTAAGATTATGTTTGGTATGTAAATTTATTTTATATGCAGTGATAGGAATTTCCCCCTTCGGTAATTGAAACCTCTTTTCTTTTCCTTTTGACTGAAAAAAAAGGTTTTCAAACTAGGACCCAATGACAAAGAGCCATTGCTGATCTTAGGAGTAGCTTTGCAACCAGGCAGTGACAAAAATCATTTCTGTCAACCAACTGACGTGGCCATGGACCCGATCACTGGATTCATTTATGTCTCTGATGGCTACTGCAACAGTCGGATTATTCAGTTCTCTCCAGATGGACTGTATGTGATGCAGTGGGGAGAAGGTACAGTCAAGGCTCTTGGAAATTTACCCATACTGCTGTTACCATGAACTCATCATAAAACACGAAATTGCTGATGTTGCTATTAATTTTTTTAAACTAATTTCTGTATCTGAAATGAATTTCAGCCTTGTCCTTCCATCCAAATTTTCTCTTGGCTTTTTCTACAGCTCCTTGTTGTGGTTATATATTCACTGAAAATAGAAAGTTGGGGTTTGTTATCTTGCTTTCAGAATAAATATTGGTATGTCCTATTTGGTCAAGAAAATATTCTGACTTTCATAGAGCCAATTTTTTATTCTTAAACATAGAAGAAAGGAATATTTTTTGCCAGATGTATGCTGGGATTTAATCAATTTTAAGTTTTATGAATAATTATATTTCTGCCTGACTCAGATTTATGTATCACTCTAACTATGCTGAATAGTCTCAGGAAATCGCAAATTCTAAATTTTGGATTTATAAAGAAAATGCACTAGGCTACCATGAGTTATCTACCTAAATGCTAGGAGAAAGCAAGCTGACCGTAGTCTTTTCCCAGGGTTACATTGCATTATGTGTCATACTGCTGTTTCTAAGTAAAACTGATAGCTTCAGTGTGGACTTTAACACAAACTTGGGTTTTCTTATTGCAGAGACTTCTCTAGGCAGACCCAGGCCTGGACAGTTTCGTATCCCCCACAGCTTAGCCCTGATCCCTGACTTACGTCAGTTGTGCGTTGCAGACAGAGAAAATGGTCGAATTCAGTGCTTCAGGTTGGAGACTGGGGAGTTCACAAGAGAGATCAAACACACAGCGTTTGGAAGGGAGTTGTTTGCAGTTTCATATGTTCCAGGTAATCTTTTTACTTGTTTTTCATATTTCAAGTAGTTGCTTTGTGCCAGAATGTCCATGTTATTTCCTGAAATGCTGTCATGTTATCTTAGGACAATTAGTAATTATCTTCCACAGCAGTCCTGATGCAATGGAAAATTTGAGAACTACTTGTTTTCCTCCTTGCAGATGAGGGAAGCATCTAATTTCTGCTTCTAAAAAATGATTAATTACTCCCTAAATGTGATGTCAGCAAGTAGATGATCTTGCTGTTTCCTGGTGACTGCACAGTTAGTCAGTTAATAATGAATTATTATTGATTATAACATTTCTTGCTACTCATTTTGAGTCCACTGAAGAGAGCAAAATTAAGATCAAATGATCAAGAGGGGTTTTTGATTCCATAAAACAAAAGAACTGAAAGCAAATGGAAAATATTGTGGTTTTTAATATCAGTCTGGTTAACAATTACTGGGGCTTTTTTTAATTTTGGGATTATTATTTGGGATTAGATTTTTAATACTGAAGGTAAGGTAAATGTTAAGAACTGGATGAGGAATTTTGCCATGTTTGGTTCCTGACTCCTTAATGCCAAATTTAATGTCATGTTTCTCTCTTTTGCATCTGACAAGAATGTAGAAAAATGCTGAAATATTCTGGATGAGATGCTTGATCTGTCTCTGACAGTGGAAAGAGACATTCTGAGAGTATGTATATGCCTGGATGCATTTTGTAGTCATTCCTCTCCTATTCACCATGCATCCAAACCCTTTATTTAGCAGTTTTAGGAGATAACCTCTGATCTCTTCTTCATAGTGTTCTTATACAGGCATATTGCCCTAAGTTCTAATCCCATTTTGAACTGACTTTTATTGTCTGGTTCATTGGCCTTCCACCACTGCAGGCTCCAGAAGTTCATTACCAACCTTTNTTTTTTTTTTTTTTTTTTTTTTCCAGTATATAAAGTGACCAAGTTTCATTGAGTGCTTCTCAATCTCAGAATTTTGGGAGCTGAGTTCCACACTCCCCCAATCTGGTGCCTCTTCATCTTGCTTTATCCTTTTCAAATGAAAGAACCCCAGCCACCTTAGTCTCTCCCCATAAAATAAGCTATTTAATTGCTTCAGCCCGTTGAGTATTGTATTTGCCTTTCTCTTCCAGCAACTTTAGCTTCATTTGAACCTTTTTTAGATGCAGAGAGTAAAAGAGCACTCAGTACACAATATGTCTGTATGCTGAGTTTTTTATAGTGTAGAACTTCCCTGCATTCCTAATTCTCGTCCTCATGATACCACACATTCTATTGAAATTTCGTCTAACACTGTGCATGGAGGTGGTGATTTCAGGAATCTTTTAAGAATGGCTTAGAGATGTCTCTCCTGAGCTGTAGCTGCCAGTTCCAAGTTCAAACACCACACAGGCATGATCTAGAATATTTTTTAGAAAAAAACCTCACTTTTCATTTTTCTTTGCAGAAGCTCTTCTGTTATCTGTTAAACAACTTATTCTTATAAAAAGTCTTCCTTAGTTTTATCAAGCTTTTGACTTCTCCACAGAAATCAGTTATCTTCCTCAGGCTGCTAGATGTCATTTTTCGCTCCATTTTTCGGTCATTGATGAAAACTATTGAATAAAATTTCTGGCTGATCACTTCAAGATCACACAATTCAGACTTCTCTGTTCTGAAGAGCTATAAGCTCGGCCCATAAGCTTTGCTGTTTGCTTCCTGTTCATTAGTGAATCTTTCATTCAGCCCTTTGATAACTCAGGTTCGGTAACTTTTAATACACTACCTCATCAAGGGATTTCTGAAAGTGCAGGAATGTCTGTAGAATCTGCTTGCTTTAAGTGGGCAGTACTTCAGTATTCTGCTAGTCTTCTGGAGAAGTGGCTGTTTACAGTTCTGGGTTACTTAATTTGGCCTGAGTATATAATTTCACATTTGGTTTCCTTCTGAATTTGAGTGAATGCATCTAAACTTCATGCATTAGCAACCTCCAACTTGTCTTACACCTACTGCTTCCAGTTGAACTATCTGCTCTGATCTCTTTACTAGGAAAAAAACCTGAGTGTTAGAAACTTTCCAAAATATTAAACAGAAAAAACTGACAAAACCAATTTCTTTGCCATATATCTCAGGTTGCAATACAGGATGTGACCAAAAGTATGTATTGTGTCACCATCTGTTGAAACCAGGTAGGGCAGTGATCCTTATCTCTGTGGGAGATATGCTCTGCTAATCGACCATCTGTTAAAAACAGGTGGGACAGTCTTCTCTATCCTTTCCACAACCTATCCTTCCTCTTGGAAGACATCATCTGTTAATGGGCCACTGAGTCCCCCTGTGTGACTGATAAAATTATATCATCCCATTGAAAGATGCTCCAGCCAGGGGGAGGAGCCAAGCCTTTCCTACCTTGATAAAAACTGAGATTTAGAACAGCAAAGCAGCCTTTTTCCACTGGATTCCAGAGGAAAACTGGACCTTTCCACATCACCACTGGACCTTCAGAGAAAAACTGCACCCTTCTACAGGACCACTGCTTCA
>PYHW01009435.1:255002-272591 GCA_013186435.1 Turdus rufiventris
TCTACAATGTTGCAATTTTTGCTGACTCCCGGGGGGTGCGCCTTATAGTCAGGTGCGCCTTATGGTCGTGAATTTACTGTACTCTTTGGGAGGGCCAGACAACGCGATAATGACCCTGACAAGGTCAGGAGCACAGGGCAGATGTTGTAGAATCTGGCAAACCTGGGGCCATCTCAATATACCACCTTCATTGCAACAATTAATGCTGATAACAACCAAGAGACAATGAATTCTGTTTACACAAGCTGCTAGATCCCAGGCTAGCTCTTCAGAGGCACACCGGCACCAGGTGTGGGGAATTGCCCCATGGTGAAATTTCTTGGAGGTAGAACTGTAAGAGCTAGCAGCTCTTTGGTGTGGCCCGCGTCAAGGCCTAGGTAAAGGAGGCAAGGGAGGCTCTCTGCTTCTGAGGTTCCAAAGAGTTTATTCCACTTGGAGGGGTCAGAGACAAAGAGCCTTGAGCAGTGGTGTGCTTGGGATTAAGTCTGGGGGCAGATCAGGGGCTAGGTACAAACAATTGACCAATAAGGGATCCTTAGGGGAGGAATGAAGGGCAGGGTCCTACAGGCTTACAACCCACGAGAGAAGCAGGGGGAGGAGAAAATGTCACAATGGGACATCGAGTTTCCAAAGGGAACGACTAGGGATTGGCCCAGGGGAAGACTGACAAAGGTGCTAGAAGAAGGGGAAGGGTTACAATGATGGACAAGAAAAGGGTCGGAACAAGGGGCAGGGTTACAATGATAGACAAGGAAGGTGCTGGAACAACGGGCAGGGTTACAATGACGGACAAGGAGGGTGCTGGAACAAGGGGCAGGGTTACAATGATAAACAACAGGCGGGGAATGCCAAATAAAGTAGTTTCAGGGGTGGATACACCTTGGGGACAGACCAACTGAGGAAAACATAGGAACAAACCATTATAACAATAAACTGAATAAAATAAAATAAACATGGACTGCAACATTCTGTTGCTAACAAGCTTAGAAACTTTAAAAGTATGATCAGTGGCCCAGTGCAGGCTCATGTCTCTACCGTGGTTAAGGAACTCAATGAGGAGTTTAAAGAAGAGATGAGGGGGATGATGGAGGAGATGAGGAAGATCAGTACAGCACCACTGTGAGTCACATGCCCCAAAGTCAAAGCCCAACGTCCCCCAGCTAGGAAAAGAAGGTACACCCCACTAGAACCTGTGGTTATTTTTGCGTGACCATAAGGAAGATATGGGAAAATGAGATGGGAAATCCACTTCTATCCTAGCAGCACAAGTGCGTCAACTCAGGGAAGGAAACACAAACCAAAAAAGTTCTACTAAACTGAAGGTAGCCTCAACCTCCCATAACTAAAGTGCAGGGTATTACAAAAAAAGAGAATAATCTGTCAAATCCACTTGAAAGAACCTGTACTGTGTATGCCCAGGAAGGAAATAATAACCAGGGCTAGAGGGGCCCTGCCTCTAGCCAGGAGAAGGCATGGGTATTTTGGACAGTGTGGCTCTGATGACCTGGCACATCAGAGCCACAGGAATATAAGGCGTTAGTTGATGCTGTGTACCGTAATACCATCAGGACATATAGGGGAAGAACCTGTTTCTATTGCTTGGGTGACAGGGGAATCACAAAAATTAACTCTGCTGGAGGCTGTGGTAAACCTGACTGGGATAGAGTGGCAGAAACATCCAATTGTGACTAGGTCAGAGGCTCCATGTATTCTAGGCATAGACTTTCTCGGGAATGGCTATTACAAAGACCCAAAGGCATTAAGGTGGGCTTTTGGAATAGCTGCTGTAGAGGTGTAGGGCATTAAGAAATTGAACACTTCACCTGGACTATCAGAAAACCCATTTGCAGTAGGATTCCTGAAGGTGGAAGAGCAAAGGTACCAATTGCCCCCTCAACAGTGCACTACTGGCAGTACTGGATGAATCAAGACACCTTGATCCCCATTCATAAGATAATCCGTGAACTGGAGAACCAAGGGGTAGTCATAAAAACCTATTCACCCTTCAACAGTCCCATCTGACCTGTGTGCGAGTCTGACAGAGAATGGAGATTGACTGTGGACTATAGTTCCTTGAATGAAGTCACTCCACCACTGAGTGCTGCCATGCCAGATATGCTGGAACTCCAGCACGAGCAGGAGTCCAGAGCAGCAAAGTGGTATACCTCCATTTACATTACCAGTGCATTTTTCTCCATTCCTCTGGCAGCAGAGTGCAGGCCTCAGTTTTCCTTCACCTGGAGAGGTGTGCAGTACACCTGGAACTGACTGCCCCAAGAGTGGAAACACAGCCCCACCATCTACCATGGACTGATCCAGCCTGCACTGGAAAAGGGTGAAGCTCCAGAACACATGCAATGCATCAATGACATCATTGTGTCGGGGAAAATGGCAGTGGAGGTATTTGAGAAAGGAGAGAATATCATCCAGATTTTGCTGGGAGCCGGCTTCACCATTAAAAAGAGCGAAGTCAAAGGACCTGCCTGAAAGATCCAGTTCCTGGGAGTAAAGTGGCAAGATGGACAGCATCAGATTCCCACTGAAGTCATCAATGATTACTGTAATGTCTCCACCAACCAGCAAAAGGGAAACACAAGCTTTCCTAGGTGCCATAGGCTTTTGGAGGATGCACATTCCCAAGTACAGTCAGATTGTGAGCCCTCTCTACCTGGTCACCTGCAAGAAGAACGATTTCCACTGGGGTGCTGAACAGCAGCAAGCCTTCACCCAGATCAAGCAGGAAGTCACTCGTGGTAGCCCAGTCAAGATGGAACCAAAGGTGAAGAATGTGCTTTGCTCTGCAGCTGGGAACAGTGGTTTGTCCTAGAGCCTCTGGCAGAAGATGCCTGGTGAGACTTGAGGCCAACCTCTGGGATTCTGGAGCCTCTGAAGTTACAGAGGGTCTGAAGCCAACTATACTTCCACAAAGAAGGAAATCTTGGCCACCTGTGAGGTAGTTCAGACTGCCTCAGAGGTGACTGGCACAGACACACAACTTTTCCTGGCACCGCGACTACCAGTGCTGGGGTGGATGTTCAAAGGAAAAGTTCCCTCTACCCACCACGCCACTGACGCCACATGGATTAAATAGATGGCCCTCATCATGCAGCACACTTGTATTGGAAACCTGAATCACCCGGGATTTTGGAAATAATTACAAACTGGCCAGAAGGTAAAATTTTAGTCCCACTGATGAAGAGGAGCAGGAACAAGTAACCCAGGCTGAAGAAGCCCCAGTGTACAACCAACTAGAGGCAGACAAAGCATGCTATGGTTTTTTACTGATGGTTCCTGCTACATTGAAAAGATGAACTGGAATTGGAAAGCAGCTGTATTGAGCCCTACATAACAGGCTGCACAAGCTACTGAAGGAGAAGGTGCATCAAGTCAGCTTGCTGAACTCAAAGCTGTTCAGCTGGCCCTGGACATTGCTGAGAGAGAGAAGTGGCCAAAGCTCTACCTTTATACTGACTCGTGGATGGTAGCCAATGCTCTGTGGGGCTGGCTGGAAAGGTGGAAAAAGGCAAACTGGCAGGGTAGGAAAAAACCAGTCTGGGCTGCTGATGAGCAGAAAGACATTGCCACTCGGGTAGAGAAGCTACCTGTGAAAATCTGTCTTATAATTGCCCATGTCCCCAGTAGTCGGGCTAATGAGGAATGCTGACACAGCAAGCAGGTAGATCAAGGTGCAAAGATAGAGGTGTCAAAGATAAACTTCTATTGATAACAAGTTGTTCCTAGCTTGATGGGCCCATGATGCCTCAAGTCATCAGGGCAGAGACGCCACGTATAAGTGGGCACGAGACTGAGAGGTGAATTTAACCATGGACAGTATTTCTGAGGTTATCCATGACTGTGGATACATGTGCTGCCATCAAGCAAACCAAGCAGGTCAAGCCCCTCTAGTGGGCAGTGGTCCAAATATAGAGAGGCCTGGCAGATTGCCTACATCACCCTTCCTCAAACCTGCTAAGGCAAATGCTATGTGCTGACCTTGGTGGAGGCCACCACTGGATAGCTGGAGACCTACCCTATGCCTCCCACAACTGCTTGGAACACCATCCTTGAAAAGCAACTTGAAAAGCAAGTCCTTTGGAGGCATGGTACCCCTGAGAAAATCGAGTCAGACAACAAGAACCATTTCAAGAATGGCCTTATCAACACCTAGGCCACAGAACCTAGCATTGAATGGATATATCACATCCCTTACCATGCACCAGCTGCCGGGAAAGTTGAACAGTGCAACCGGCTACTCAAGACTACCCTGAAGGCACTTCGTGGAGGAACCTTCAAGAATTGGGAAACAAACTTGGCAAAGGCCACCTGGATGGTCAACACCTGAGGGTCCATCAATCGAGCTGGTCCTGCCCAGTCTGAACCCTTGCACACAATGGATGGAGATAAAGTCCCTGTGGTACACATGAAAGGTATTTTAGGAAAAACTGTTTGGATTAGTCCCACCTTGGGCAAAGACAAACCCATCTGTGGGATTTCCTTTGCTCAAGGACCTGGTTACACTTGGTAAGTAATGCATAAAGATAGAGAAGCCCATTGTGTACTGCAGGGAAACCTAATCTTAAGTGAAAACTGTGTGTAAGGTTTCATTATGCAGATAGTAATAGAATAAGGGGTGGATAATGTCTTGGGTTGCAATACGGGATGTGACCAAAAGTATGTATTGTGTCACCATCTATTGAACCCAGGTAGGGCAGTGATCCTTAGCTCTGTGGGAGATATGCTCTGCTAATCGACCATCTGTTAAAAACAGGTGGGACAGTCTTCTATATCTTTTCCACAACCCATCCTTCCTCCTGGAAGACATCATCTGTTAATGGGCCACTGAGTCCCCCTGTGTGACTGATAAAATTGTATCATCCCATTGAAAGATGCTCCAGCCAGGGGGAGGAGCCAAGCCTTTCCTACCTTGATAAAAACTGAGATTTAGAACAGCAAAGCAGCCTTTTTCCACTGGATTCCAGAGGAAAACTGGACCTTTCCACATCACCACTGGACCTTCAGAGAAAAACTGCACCCTTCTACAGGACCACTGCTTCACCTGAAGCACATCTGTCACTCCAGGAGGACTGCAGCCTTCATTTAAGTGGACTGCTACCAACACCCTGACTGACAGGGTGTCGGGTTGTATTCTGACTCTGTCAGTGTTTTGGGTTTGATCTTTTCAATCCTGTATTTCAATTTTAATTTTTCTGGTAAAGAACTGTTATTCCTATTTACCATACCATTCCCTGAAAACCTCTTAATTTCAAAATTATAATAATTTGGAGGGAGGGGGTTTGCATTCTCCATTTCGAAGAGAAGCTCCTGCCTTTCTTAGCAGACACCTGTCTTTTGAACTGGAACACCACATAATCGCTCAGTCCCCCTTTCACATCTTTTCCTTTCCTGGTCCCACTTACTCCCCAGCTGACCTTCTGCTTTTAATGCATTGAAAACTTTCTGCTATCAGGTCAACCATCAACAGCGAAGCATTCTTCAGATTATTTTTTTTTTAATCTTCACATTCCTTTTACATTTAAATATATATAAACCATTGCTTTGCAGGTTCTTCTCATTTGAATAAGTGTGCATCTCTTAAATGACAAAGTTTCAGTGAGTTACACCTCACTTAACTTTCCTCCTGTAGTTTAGTTTTTTCTTGATTTATCTTTCTGTCTCTCAGACAGCTTTTTTTAATCTAAACTATTACAGTTCCATCTTCACTTCGCAGTTTGCTATGTGCAGGTTCTTCAGGCAAATCTAATGTTGTTGCAGGTGGCCTCCTTTTTGCAGTTAATGGAATGCCTTATCCTGGAGAGGCAGAATCAATGCAAGGATTTGTGATGAACTTCTCTACTGGAGAAATAATTGATACTTTCGTTCCACTTAGAAAGGTAGAGTACTGCACAGAGTGCCTGTTGCATAGAATTATATATATGAGAAATTGGTAATATTCTACTGTTCCAACTTCGATAGGACTATTGCTTGAAATAAGATGTTTTATTATGTAATGTATTCAAAAGGAATTCTTTGTAGTAATAAATAAAACCACTAGAATTTTTGGTCTTAGCTTCTGGCAGATATTTAAACTTCTATGTTAGATTCTTCTAGATGGTTCCTACAGATAATATTTTCAGCCAAGTTAAGCCTACTTTATTACTGCCAGTACAGTTTGTAAAAGTTAATTTAAGAGAATAATTAATTGAAATATTCATCTATTTAGATGCTAGTAATTTTTTAAAAAATAGAGCTTATTCCTAAGCAGAAATAATATGAAACTGAATGGTTATATCCCTCTTTAATGAGCGCTAGTGTGTAAGTTAAGGCTAAATGTTCTTCATGCAGTATTATACATAAAAATTGTGGGTTTTTTTAACAGTTTCTATATATTGTGTTAGACTAAAGAATGAATGTTAATATTCCCACTTCTTGGTACCACATACTCTTTTATTTCCAGCCCAACTTTAAATTATATTGAGAGTTATTTTTTCTGAGTATAGCAAATAGCTGTTTTGCATATGAACTTTAACAAAAACTAAATGTGTAGGCTTCAAACCAAGAGTCTTTATTTTTGAAAAAAATGTATTTCAGCAGATTAAATGGAATGTAATAATATTAATAGAAATAATACTAATATATATATATTTTTAGCATTAATAAATGGAATAATCTCCCTGGAGAAGGCAAACATTCAATAGAAATGGAATTCCTCTCCTTTCACACTCTGAGGTTTCACACCAGCATCTGCTGCATTTTCCAGTCTAAAGCAGGGTTGAATATTACCAGGCTCAGGTTAGGGGTTAAGGAGGTGGCATGAAAGCATAGACGCTTAAAAGTAATCTATGACTTCTTATCTTGACAGAGATTTGAGATGCCACATGATATTGTTGCTTCAGAAGATAGAACAGTATTTGTTGGAGATGTTCATGCCAAGACAGTGTGGAAGTTTGCATCTGCTGAAAGTATGTTTTTTTGTTCTTAATGTCCTAACTTCTCATTTTGTACCTTCAGGTCAGTATCACTTATCTCATACCCCTGGCCAAGAGTCTGGTGGCATAACAAGTCATTTAAGTGCACTACAAGCTTTGCCCACAGCAGTTTTCATTAAAAAACTGTTCTTCAGCATTGTTGTACACTCTGTCAAAGAAGAGTCCTGGGCACATGAGGACTTGTCACAGAAGGAATCAACATACATTTGCCTTATTCATCCATTGTCAGTACCTGCTTAAACAAAAGTGTTTCTCTAGTATTTTAGTAATTTCAGTGTTATCATCTGCTGAGAACGCAACTGCTTCCTGTGAGTTTATCATGCAGAAAACTCCCAAGATAGGAAGTAAAAACACAGGTGAACTTTAAAATTATATATTCATTTCACTGGGAGCATTTATCACTAGAAAATTAAGCTAGTATAATTTGGAGTCCTATTTCCATGCAGAGGAAACACTTGCCAGTTTTAATCTAGTAACCCTTAAGGCAAGCAGCCTTACTTCAGAGAGATAAATCTGATTCATCAGACATCAATTTAGTAGGATTCAGAGAGAGGTTACATGTTTTACAGGAATAAAAATACAAGCCGCTGCTCCATTATGGGATAAAAAATGTATGACAGACATAAAGTCTTAGGCTTCAGGATGTTAGCCATCTAGTACAAGTCTGCGGCTATAAATGACTAAGATAGTTATTCCTTATTTGCCTTGCTTATAATTAATGGATTTTCCTTGGGGGCATTTGGTGTCAGCTGCTCTTAGTAACAGGAGATTGGACCAGAAAAATCATACTTCTGATTAAATATGTTTTTATCTGCATCCAGTAAACTGAACATGAACAATTCTCAGCTTTTATTCAAAAGAAATATAAGAATAAAAAAGTAATGGAATTTTTATAGGTTAGATGAGGGAAGACTTTATATAAAATTTTCTTTTTACTTTTGCTGAAGCATAAAAGAGCAGTAGCTAAGAAACCCTGATTCAACCAACCTTTAATTTACTATAAATTTGTTTATAATAAACAGTTTTATTTTTGTGAGAATCTATAGGCATATGCCTAAAATATTTCAGCTTCATAAAAGCTGATTATTGCAAGCAACTCCCATGAACTGAGCTCTTGCTTTTTTTTTCCCTATGGCCTTGTGAACTACTGAATACAGTAATTTCATGACCATAAGGTGCACTGGAGTATAAGGCGCACCCCCCGAGAGTCGCAACTTTGTAGCTCAGATAAGGCGCACCGGACTATAAGGCGCACTATTTTTTTGCAGCGAGGAGCCGTGCGGCACGCAACAAAGTAGCAAATTACTGGCAGGTTCTCAATTTGCAAAGTTTTTCACTACTTTTCGCGGCGATTTTTCGCCGCTTTTTGCCGTGATTTTCGCCATTTTTCGGCAGCTTTTCACAGCAATTTTTCAACACTTTTTCACAGCGATTTTTCAACATTTTTCGGCAGCTTTTTGCTGCGATTTTTCGACGCTTTTCCACGGCGATTTTTTGCTGCTTTTCGGCGGCTTTTCACCACGATTTTTTGACGCTTTTTCACTGGGATTTTTTACCATTTTTCGGTGGCTTTTCGCCGCCATTTTTTTGATGCTTTTTCACCACGATTTTTCGCCATTTCTCGGCGGCTTTTCGCCGCGATTTTTTGACGCTTTTCCACGGTACTTTCTCACTGCTTCTCGGCGCTTTCCCGCGGCGCTTCTTGCCGCTTCCCCGCAGCCGCGCCGTTTACCCCCCCTTCTCCCTGCCTGGCAGCCGTGCCAGTTCCCAGTTTCCCCCGCCCGGCGGCCATGGCTCCCACGGTTCCTGACTCCCCCCACACGGCTGCAGCTCCCGCGAGTCCTGGCTCAGTTTGCAGATCGCACTTCCAGGTTCGCAATTTTCCGAACTTTGACCATCATATAAGGCGCACCAGACTATAAGGCGCACTTCCGGGTTTGAGGGAACATTTTAGTCAAAAGGGTGCGCCTTATAGTCATGAAATTACTGTAGTTTATATTGACTCTCCATGGTGAAATTCAGGTGTTGATCGGAATGTTTACTGTAGTACTGTACTGTACATTTGAGATAGCTAGCAAGAAAATGTCACTGAGTGCCTTTCTGAAATATCAGTTGTCCTGAAGAATGATTTTTTTTTACAGAAATGGAACATCGGTCAGTTAAAAAGGCTGGTATTGAGGTACAGGAGACAAAAGGTTAGTCTGATTCAAAATGAAAATGATCAATCAGTATGTTCACATAGACTAGGACTGCTTCTGCCAAGGTGAAGGGAAAAAATGCTGACTAGTTTGACTGTTTTGTTTTTTGAGTTCCTACAGGAAGCACTAGAAAGAAGCTTGTAATGCTGTTACCTGGTAGATGCTATTTCACAGCCAACCTAGACATTTAATTTTCAGTAATGACAGAATAAAAATTTAACTATTACCATCTGGTGTGGTCCAGATTGGTATCTATGGCAGCTCCCTTAGATGCAGAAATAGCTCTGGAATGCAACTGTGACAGTTACTTCCGAGCACCCTCCCCCTGCTCCACAACCCTCCACAAAAAAGGGGTTATTTGAAACTACATTTGATTTCCATTTTTGTGTAGTCTTTCAGCTTTGTCAGTCACACCATATGGCACGAAATATCTTTTTTTTCTATTCACATTTCTTCCCATAGATTAACTAGACTTTTTATTTACTTGATCTGCATGGAAATTTAAAAAAAAGGAAAAAGAAAATTAAAGCATGTAGGAACAATTTAAGGAGATAGTACGCACAGAGAGGATTGAAAGGGGTAAAATAGCAATTAAGGTAGATGAAAAGTAATCTTAACTGTTTGTATTCTATTATGTGGCTCATTTCCCTTTCAGAAAAACAGTACCAGATTATGGTACTAGGTATAAAGGCATTTAAAATATTCAAATGTTCTTAACTGGTTTTCTTTGGTAAATGCAGAGCTTATGTGGTTTGCTTCAGCCATGGTATACACAGACAAAGTAAAAAAATCCCAACTGCCAATTTAAAGTGTATAGAATAAAGTAGAATAAGGAAGGCTAACATTATGAAACAATGAAATGCTTACTGCTATCACTCTTTTATCTCTATTGGTGCATCAGCTTGCCTGAAGCACTCAAAAGGGAAGTGTTGGCATTACAGCATGCTGTGTATCGAGGAATTTTGGCTTTCTTTAGCTGACACTTCTAATTTCATAGAGAAAAAATAGTAACGCCAGGGTAAGAAAAAGGTTTTAAGTAGCAATGTCTAGAACTGGTTAGACTAGGTAGGCTGAAATTAAGATCTTTCAGCTCCACTGGGAGAAAAGAGCCAATGGACTTTGTGTCATCTGCTTTATAAATGGAGAGGAGTTGGCTGCACTCCAACAGCCTCCTGGTGACAGACTATTAGTAGTGCTTGTACTGCTGTGACATGAGGGAAAATTCTTCGAGGACTGTAGCTTTGCCAGAGGTGGGAAAGATGGTGGAGGAAAATTTTCCTTAGCAGTAACTACTTCTTGAACAGACAGCACGTTTTCATTGTGTTTTTGTTATCCTTGTCCATGTGATAACAATTATATTGTTACTACTGTATTAATGTGTGTAAACTGAACCATTTGCTATTCCTTCAGAGTAGAACATCATTTTGATACAGAATCAAAGTTGATTAAGAGTGTTTCTGATGCAGCTACTTGTTAAGACATGTTTTTTAGTCTGACTTCAAAATATATAGCTAGACAGTTTTACTTACTAAAAGTTATCATAAAGCATGTGCAACATCATAAAGGTTTTTCCCCGAAATAGTTTTTTTCCTTGTAGGTATAGAGTTAACAAATTAGTCAGGAATGACTGGATGCAGTTTTCAAAAGCTCTCCAGATTTGTAGAACTAAAATTCCTTCATAGAATGTAACAGTTCTGAAAATTTAACCCTTTGTCACAGTTTTGTTAGAAAGATCTTTAAACTTTTTGTTTATGATAATACAATGTACACTGTCTTTCTGTATTTCTTGTGGAAGTGTTTTTGTCAAAAGGAGGTATTTAATTGGTATTACACCACACAGTTATTTGCAAAAATGGATCATTGGGGTAATTACCTATATTTTAAGTAGTAGATACTTTTTAGGGCAAAATTATTTGACACCTGTCCTTTATACATTTGAGAAAAGGGGAGGGAATCTTTGCTAATGAGTGGTATCAGTCAGACTTTTGCTTCCTTTTATTTGAGATAACATCAGCAAAAGCCAAAAAGTGTCTCCATAATAGTATGAATTGTGGTTCCTTGAGGTATCCTAGCTTGTTGTTTCCTGTAACACCTTGTTCTGTGTTGCTTGTTGCATCTGGATTACATACAGAAATTGTTTTCTTTTTGAAGAATCAGAAACAATTGTTGAAACCAGATTGAAAAACAAGCCAGAATCGACAGACTCTCTAAAGAATATGGATAAACAACATTTGGTCCAACAGGCCAGCAGTGCTGGAGTTTCCTTTGTTCTTATTACAACTCTTCTTGTTATCCCTGTTGTTGTCCTGCTGGCAATTTTAGTATTTATTCGCTGGAGGAAGACAACTTTCTATGGAGGTAACTGGTAGTAACTGTTCTAGAGAACAGACTTTTATTATTCCAGTTCCAAATATCACTGAACACTGGGGGTGGGGGTGAGGGGGATGGTGAGGATGTGAAGAGAGCAGCTCCCTGTCCCTTTGCCCTCCTGAACAGCTGCAGTGGTGCTGTATGCAAACTAAAACTCATCAGGGACACAGAACCTGCAGCCCTCTGAGCCTTTAATAGTGCATCTCAAGCTAGCACCTCTTCAGAACATGTATCAAAAACTTTAATTGGTGTCAAGGCGAAAACTGGTATCTCAGAAATGGCTAGAATAAATTCATATTGTTTTGTCTAGAATTCAGAAATTTTAATACTGTAAGCACTGTTTGGATTTTTTAGTATGGCATTGCTGAGAACAAAAGACTTCATGGGTATTACAGAGATACAAGCAAAATGAAAGCAGATACCATTACAAGAGATTATGTATTATTGCTCTCTGACACCTAGTCAATTCTGTGAGTCAGACATGTTTCCATAATTCACCTTAATCCATAGCTCTGAAAGTTTAATTGGTACGTAGAAGTTACGAAAATGGTTCTAAATTCATACTGTATAATAGTGTTATTTTTCATAAATGGTCAGACTGCAGTAGATGTTTGATCACTAGACTCATTATTTTGGATCACGAAATTGTTTTATCAAGATGCTTTCATCCAGAGAATAAAATGTACATGGAGCAGACAACACAGTTCTGCCACTGTTCAGGACCTGCTGTGACAGAGTAGGACATTCTGCAATCTAATAGGGCTGTGCAACTGCATTAGACGTATTTTATTTGAGGATTTCAGCCTACTCAATTTCAGCTTCCTGACTCTTTGTATTCAAAAGTGTTAGTATACCAAATGCTAGTAGCGTAGTCTACTGCAGTACTTCCATAAATGACTTCTTAGAGCTGCTGATTGGTTTGTTGAATGTCTGTGATTTTTTATCAGAAAATACAGGTGCTTGTTTGATCACAGAACACTGGGGGTTTAGCTTATATTTGAAATTTACTTTATTTTTCAGCTGATGGGGAGCACAAACTTGATTCTAGTTCAGGCAGAATTTTAGGCAGACTTAGAGGTAAGTAGTCATTGAAGATGTTTCTAAATGCAGTAACTGGACAGTTTTTTCTGTATTCATGTTGAATAACAGATTTGAAGGAACTTTCTCAGAGAAAGATTTGGGGGAAAAGATCAGGAGTTTTTTGAAAATATCTTTCACAACTTCCATCTGTCATTATCTGTGCCCTAAAGAGGATGAGTCACTACCAGTGAGAGAGCAGCAGCTATAATGAGTTCTTGTGGATCTAGTGAATGAAATGAAGCACTTTGAAACTAAGGACAAATGGATAGGAACCTGTGTAGAGTTAATGAAAAAATGGATGTTAAAAATGCATAGTCTGAAACTTCTACTTCAAAGATTAATTTCCTTCTTCTTTCCCAATATGTACACCTAGCTTTTGTGGCTCAGGTGCTGAATCTTTAAAAACAGCTTCTGGAAGGATATTTTAAATAATCACGAGTATACTGGTTATTTAGTAGATAGGTTTTTATTTGCCCCTTACAGTTAAAGCAAACCTGAAAAAAATCCTTTACTTTTCACAGGGAAAGGTGGTGGTGGAATTAACCTTGGGAACTTCTTTGCTAATCACAAAGGCTACAGCCGAAAAGGGTTTGACCGGCTGAGCACTGAAGGAAGTGATCAAGAAAAGGATGAAGATGATGGCACCGATTCTGAGGAAGAGTGTTCAGCATCTCCACTGCCACCAGCACCTTCATCATCCTGAAACCAACCTTTGAGTTCGCCATTATACAGTTCAACCCAGAACGTCAGATTCCTTTTCCCTTAAGCACGTTTAAAATCTTGTATATTTAATTGTAAACTGGTCTAGTCTGTGTGGGGCTGTACACTGGTTCCTTTAATTTTTGTTTGGTTTTAGTTATGTTTTTTAAGTGGAGGAGTGTATGGAAATTCCATATCAGTGCCATTGGTTTTTATGTGAACATCTTAATAAAGCAGTCTTCTAATTGGAGGATGATTTAAAGCAGTAGTATTTTATCATCAAATATGGGGATCTTGTAAATAACTCTTACTATCTGCTTCATCAAAATATTTTTCCATAATTATTCAGTTGCCAATTTCTGTTTTGTGCCTTTCCTCTTCAATGTCCTTAACCTGTTGCAGTACAAAGAATATATAGTGCCACAAGAAAATGAAGCTGCTAAGTCTTCTTCTATTTTTTTAAATCACTAACATGATATTGCATTGAAGGAAAAAAAAAAGTCTCTATTCAATTTTTTTCTTCTTCCTAACTTGATGTGTTCCTGGAATGTCTTATTTTTAGATAGTATCACTGTTAGAACACTATTTTCAGAAGCTGAATGTAATTTGTGTAATAAAGTATTCGCAGAGCATTGGCTGTTGGAGTGTACTTTTGGAATTTTTGTTTGCATTTTTTTGTACACAACTTTTGTAAAAATTATGGGGGGCGCTTAATACAGTAAAAATTTTGATGTGTTCTACCAGCAGAGAAAAAAAATGCTATTTTTTAAGGAAGCTGGAAAAATATTTTGCTGTGTCACAAGCTTGTTTGGGGTTTTTTTTAAGACTAATAATCTGCACACATGTACAAAATCAACCTTAAACATCTAAAGAAGGATTTTACTTGTAAAATAAAACTGCAAGGTATTTTCTTAATAAAACACATGGTCACAGCTAAGAGAGAAAACCTGTGTCTCAAATTAAATATGCAAATTAGTCAGGGTGTGCATCTAATACTACCTGATTGGAAGTACTGATTTTCTTTTTTTCTCCACACTTCCTTTTTCATCCATTAAACAGGAACCCTCAGTCTTGTAATGAACTCTCATTTAACAGCAGACTTACGGAAATGCTGCTGGTTAATTACCTTCTCTGTATGAGTCATCTGGAATGTGACTCACTGTGTAACGTCATTATGACTAATCAGTCTAGTTTGAGGATCAGAGCATAATTCATGTCCTTTTAGAACTGCTATTATGAGCAGAGAGTACACAGCTGTAATTGCTACAGTGTTTTATGAAATAGTTTTCATTATCGTCATTGCGGGTGTTGTAATAGTCTACTGCTGGCATTATGATTGGAAAATAGGTTTTAAGCTCCTTGTAGTGGTTTTGCAAGATTTTATAAATCCTGCTTTTCTGGAAAAAAAACCAAAAAGACCAAACCAAAACCCAAACTTAAAATGCATTACAAGCTGGTTTCTTTTCTCACATACAGCAAAACCTCCAGGACAGCCATCTGGAATCTTGGAGTACAGGCATGGTTTCGTGTGAAATGTATTTAGTGCATACTCTTAAGAGTTGCTTCCTCTCCTGCAGATTTTTGTTTTCCTAATGTTATAAGGAAAACAGTATGTTTCTTTCTCACTTTTGAAAGCAAGGCACTATTTTTTTTGGCTGTGGCCTTGATCCTCATCTATATGAATAAAAAGTAATCAGTTGGGAAGAATCCTCTGAAGCTGTCTGCAAAAATGCTAAGTCACTTGTTTACAGGAAGTTTCCAGTCACAGTAGTTAAGAAAGCTGTGGTGACACTGCTGTCATAGATGGTGTATATGCCATCAGTTCAAAAAGATCACAGGGTTTTCTCAAAAGCAGTCAATAAGGGTATATTTTTCTAACATTTGGATAGCTCACCTTATGTTCAAGTGATGTTGAGTTTCATTAGCAGACTTCAGTGGAAATAAAATGCAGTTTCCCTCTTTGTCCTTTCCGCTTGTTTGAGTGTATCTCCAATTCTAGATAATGCTTTTTTGAGAGGGAGTCAGCCAACAGTTTAATTGCAAGTACAGGCTAAAATGGATTAATTGAGCTTTAATCATGATCTCAGCTCTCTGGTCTCTGCAATAATCCAGGGGTGCCTAAAGAGAAGCAGGATGAGGGAGCAGATTCTGCTTAGCTCTGCTGAGACCTCACCTTCAGTGCTACATCCAGCCCTGAGGTCCCCAAAATAAGGATGCAGACCTGATGGAGTGGGTCCAGAGGAGACCACAAGGATGATCAGAGGGCTGAAGTACCTCTCGGAGTTGGGGTTTTTCAGTCTGGACAAGAGAAGGCTCCCCAAAGATCTCATTTTGTTCTTTGAGTACTTATAGTGGGTTTATAAGAAAGACAACTTTTTGCCAAGGATTGTTCTGATAGGACAAGGGGGCAATGGGTTTTAAACTGAAAGAGGGAGTTTTAGATTGGATATTAAAGAGAAATTCTTCATTCTGAGCATGGTGAGACACTGGCATAGGTTGCTCAGAGAAGCTGTAGATGCCTCATCCCTGGAAGTGTTCAAGGCCAGGTTGGATGGGGCTCTGAGCAACCTGGTCCAGTGGAAAGGGTCCATGCCCATAGCAGAGGGGTTGGATTAGGTGATCTTTAAGGTCACTTTCAAACCAAGTCATGTTGTCATTTTTAATAACTGCATGGACAGGCAACCAACTACTTCCCAGTAGCAGTCAAATTTCAGCACCTCAGGTTTCATGCTCTTTTGTGCAGGTGTAATGGCAAAATTGGAACATCTGCACCTGCTTGAAGGCATTGAATATTCTTTATCTCTTATTAAAGCCGCATCTTTTGAAGACAATGTACCAGAGACTTCATACTGCAATAGCAAAATAGCAAAAAGGAAGATGCAAGCTTTCTGAATCACAGTTGTCATTTTAATAAGCCAGCAGACCATCCTCCATCCTAACAGGTTCTGTGTGCTAATATTATTTGTTATATTAAATGCTGAATTCTGGTTTTTCAGTCTGAATTTTGGAGAGCATGTTTAAATTAGTTTTCAGCAGTTGTGCCAAATAAGACTATGCTTTAATGAGCAACATGTACAGTAATTTCACAACTATAAGGCGCACCCTTTTGACTAAAATTTTGGTCTGAACCCAGAAGTGTGCCTTTATAATCTGGATGCACCTTATATCTGGACAAAGTTCAGAAATTTGCCAACCCAGAAGTAGGAGCTGCGGCAGCCCTGAGCCATGGCACCCCTGACGCCACGGGAGCCCCTTGCTGCAGCGCTGGGGCTGCTGCAGCTCGGGGCAGCCGCAGCTCCCACTTCCAGGTTGGCTTGGGGTGCCCGTGGCTCCTACTTCCAGGTTGGCTCAGGGTGGCTGGGGGTCCGGGAGCACAGGGGTGGTGCGGGGCTCCCAGAGTGCAGGGGCAGTGTAGGGAGAGATGGACCAGGTGACTGCAGAAGCCCTGAGCCGCGAGCCACGGTCACCCCGAGCAAACCCAGAAATGCGAGCCACGCCCATGCCACAGCAGCCCCCAGCCACCTCGAGCCGCGGGCAGCCCTGAGCCACCCCGAACTGAGGCAGCCCTGAGCTGCCCTGAACCACTGTGAACCACGGCAGCCCCTAACCATGGCAGCCCCGAACCACCCCGAACTGCAGCAGCCCCAAGCTGTGGCCACCCCGAGCCGTGCCTCACCAGCCAGCGACATGGGCGGGCAGGAGTGCCAGGGCCCACATATGGGGAGGGTGCTTGGGGCTGCATTTAAAGGCTGCACCAATCTGTGAAAAATGCTTGCAAATTGCCAGTTAACCCTGTGATCACGGTTCCATTACTAATTCGTTTACTTTGTTGCATGCGGCGCAGATCCTTGCAGCAAAAAAAAAAAAAAAAGTGCGCCTTATATAGTGTACAAAGTTGCAAAATTTGCCAACTCCCGGAGGTGCACTATATAATCCAGTGCACGTTATAGTTGTGAAATTACTGTAATTGCACATTTTAAGATTTAAAAGACTTGGTACTACTTTCCATGTGCTATTGATTACAGTAATTTCACGCTTATAAGCTGCATCTGATTATGAACCGAACTTCCGGGTGTCAGCAACTTTTCGTTCTTTGTTCATATATAAGACGCACCTGATTATAAGCCGGACATTACAATACAGAGTGTAATAAAAGGTATCTGTTCTGTCACCATCTGTTGAGGGTGGGGGCAGTGATCCTTATCTCCACGGCAGATATTCTGCTAATGGGCCATCCATTGAAACCAGGCGGGGCA
>PYHW01009435.1:282634-319053 GCA_013186435.1 Turdus rufiventris
ATGCCCGCCGCCACTCCACCCCGCCTCCATCTGGCAGCCATGGCCCTGCCAGCTCCCCGCATGGCTCACAGCTTGCACTTCTGCGTTTGCAAATTTCAGAATTTTGTCCATCATATAAGGCACACCGGACTATAAGGCGCACCTCCATGTTTGGGGGGAAATATTAGTCAAAAGGGTGCGCCTTATAGCAGTGAAATTACTGTACATAACATTTACCTGGCAATCTGAGGTTTTCTCTTCTTCCAGTGCTTGACTGAGTTTTTTAGTTGCTTCAAATATTTTGGCAAAACTACTGTAGTCTCCTTCCACACATATATTAACAGGATCAAGAACACGTGGGTTACGGTTGAACATTTGGAAATATGGGGTGTTTTGATCTGGCACCTATTTATATAGGAACCAAAAGCAAGCAAATTTAGCATACAGCTTTGCAGACATTTTGTAGGACATCAGTCAAAAGAAGAAGAACCTTCACATACCAAATTTGTCAGATTGAAAGCATAGGCTATAGCAGACAAATGTTCATCCCAATCGTTTGGATGGTCTATACAATACTTGTTAAGGAAGGTTTTGATTGTCTTGGACATGCTTTCATTTACATCATCTGTCTGAGGATAAGACAATACAATTTGTTTCATTCCAAACAGTGCAAACAGTTCTTCATTTATCTTCAAAAGAAGAAGAACACAAATAGTAAACATTTCTCCTGTTCTGCATTCATTTCAAGTAAAAAAAAATCCTCTTAAAAAAGTTTATTAAAAAGTTTTCCACCCCTTTTGTTGATATGATGGTGACTGGAGAAAATCTTGCATAGATATTGGCACAAAGCACACCATGTGAATGACAGCTAAAGCTGTAAGGCTTAGGAGCAAGTGATTGATGGTTTCTAACCATATTTTTACCACTTAACTCAATCTGTCATTACCTCCATATCACAGTCTGATGACTTCATCATCTCTGAGAGGAACAAAGTGCAGTAAGTCCTTCATAATCACTATAAGCCAATATAAGTTAAAAATACCCTTAGCTATTGCTATACTATACTTAGTAATACATTATATTGTATTGTATTGTATTATATTGTACCTAGCTATTGCTGTACATAACGACTGCAGTGTGCAAATTTATGCCAGTTCAAGTGAGTGACAAAACCTGCATTATGACAAGAAATAATTTTACCTTGTTCTTTTTACAAAGAATAAAGCCCTGTGAAACACTGGATAGCATTACAACTATAAATAATTGGTTTGACATTTTTGGTACATGCAAACTTCTTTACCTTTTAAATGAAAGAAAAAGAATACTAAACTCTCAAAAACAATCTAAAATTCAAATCCAATATAAAGGAAAATGTTGTGGGGATTTTTGAGGGATAAAACAACAACAAAAAAAAGAGATTAACCAACCATGTAAATAATTACCTGATAAACAAACTCTTTCCCTTGAGCAATAGGCATCTTTTGAGGTGGCCCATATAAGAAAAACACATTTATGATTGCCTTAGCAATTTTAGCTGCTGAAGTGTCATGCAGTGGTAAGATAACAGTCCACCTTGTAAACAAATCTGTCATAATTATGATGTATTTGTGACTTCTGCTGGTAACATTGAAAGGTCCCGTTAGCTCTATAGTGACTGCTGTCCATGGGTCCTCTGCTTTGATAGGGTGTTTTTTTGGCACTCTGGTGGCTGTGTTCTTTGCCACCTGGCAATGCTGGCAAGCATACACCTAGAGAAGACAGCAGGGAAGATGTTATCGATAAAAAGTGATGATGAGGTGATGAAAACCATCAGAATCATAGATCTCCACTATTTCTCTGTAAATCAGGTCAGACCAGGCAATGCAAAACAAATTTGTCACCTTTCTTACAATTTTTTATCCTTAGATTCTCTAGAAACAGCATAAAAACAAAAAATCCCTAAAAAATACTGAAGGTCAGTAGAGAAACATGTAAAAGAACTCATAGCTGAATTCTCTCCATTCTGAAAACACTGTGCTCTTTCAAGTTCACAGTACAAATTTTAAAACCCATTACTAACTGTAAATAATAAAGGAAAGGTGATGCAGCAAGCCAATAGCAACAATTATTTGGGCTTAAAGGACATTTACATACAGTTTCCTGAAGGATCAAATTCTGCTAGGGGGTCCTGCCCCTATATCTTTGGGTGAAGGAAAAGGAACTTTCCCAATCTTTGATATGTTTAATTGTTTCCTGAACATGCCTAATTATAAAGCAGAGACACCATTTTCATACTCTTATTTCCTGGCAGCTACTCTGGTCACACATCCTTCTGATGGCACAGTGCATCCTAACAAAAATAAGTGAGAGTCTTTGCACAAGAAATCTCTCTCAGGGACCAAACCAAAAGAGATTATGGGTCCCCATCACACCATTGTGTGTGCAAGTGTGTTACAAGCCAGCAAAGAGAGAGCGAAACGCAGAAAGAGCGAAATGCAGAAAGAGTGCATTGCCAAGATGACCAGTTATAGTGTGATTGCAAGCTAACGTTTCCTCTTCACGAAACAGCCTGGGTACTTTCTGTACCACAGTTCATAGGATTATCAAACATTTGTAACAGAGTACATAAAGTATCCTGTAGCTATGAAGTCATACCCACTGCTTGACATCATTTGTTACAGAGGTCCAGTAGTAATTAGACTCCACTAAAGTCAGTGTTCTTGATATACCATGATGAGTGCCAGCAGCATTTTTGTGGCATTTCTCGAGGACCTTTTTCTTCTCTTCATCTGAAACAATTACCAGGCGCATTTGTTTTCTGTCTTTTCCAACATAGAACAACTTGTTTTCTGAAAGAAGTACCAGCAAATTATAAGCAAGTGCTTTGTTTTCTGTTTAGTTTACTAAATTACTGAGCATAATTCAGAACAGAAATCACTACAGTAAGTTCACTTGGTGTAAACATAGTTTTTTTTGTTTACAAACATTTCAGTTATTTCCTCCAAAGAGGAAATTAGTTCAACCAAGTTTATCTGGACACAAAGAGTTACAAGGTCAAGTTAGAATGCAAACAGCACTCCCACAGGAAGTCTCACTGAAACACAAACTAACAGTGAGGTTGAAAAGGGGAGGTAGGAGTGCTGAAGCTGTTGTTTGTGAAGTTGTCGGGTGCCTGCCAGCAACCTGACACTGATAGTCAGATTTAACTCCTCCATGCCTTCTCTCTACACAACATTGGCAGTTTTGATGGGATTGAGATAGCACAGCAGGACTGCAATTAAGACAGGAAGGGCCTGGAGGCTTTCCTCGGAGCATTCCTCATCTCTAGCTGCAGATCTGTCTCCCTTTTTGTAAGCCTTTCAATTACGGATTGCAGTGACTACATATTTCTATAATATATAAAACAAGGCTTGGCTTCCATATAGATAAATAAACCTGTCCTGGACTAAAGCAGTTTGAGCTTCCATTTTTACAAACACTCTGTTATATATTAACCAGGGATCTGCAGAGCATTTGTCTCAGAGAATGTTTATTAAAATCCCAGAATGCTACAGAGCAAGATCTTACTTTTTTTTTTTCAAATCTTCACCTTAATATCTATTTTTAGCATAATTGAGAGAAAATAAATTGAGGGAAAGAATTGAGGGGAAAAAATGAGGAAAAAAACTGAGGAAAAAAAACTGAGAAGGAAAAAAAACTGAGAAAAAAAAACCTTAGGGAAAAAAACTGAGAAAAAAAAAACTGAGAAAAAAAAGTGTTACCCTTGAAAACAAATTTTTTGGAAGCTCTCCTGATTCCACTTCTTTCACTTGATAATGTTGTGGGATGATATTCCCCTGTTTGCTTGTAGTATGCAATCTGCTTCAGGTGGAGCCCACCATTTTTTCCACTACGAACCATTGCCAATCTGAACAAAATGCATAGAATTTATTAGATAAATTGTCAGAAAAGCACATCTTAAAGTTTTTACTGATTTCTTTGTACCTCTGAGGCATCCTGGTTATGTAGCCTCTAGGAGGTTTCACCACCCATCATACATGTCCACCATCAACTTTACCAACAAGAAACACCGCTTGAAATACTAATTTTGTTCCAAGCGGAGTTGGTTTTGTCAAACTATACTTTAAAATTTCCACACAAGAGACTTCTGCTACACTTATTGGACAGGGAAAGGAAATGGTATCAGAGAGAAAGAAATAGTTCTTCTCATTCTTGGATACCTCTCAAATTCAGTTGTGCTGGAGACTGTCCAAACATCTACCTTTGTTAAGAAAAATCTCCATAGACAAATAGGAAAAAAACCAACTTCCCAGAGAGAAACCAAGGGATTTTTTTTCACTAATTAATCAGACAATTAGATTTTGAAATTTCAAATTAGACTCTGCATGCAAGATAAAAATTCCTTCCTTGACATAGGCTGACTTCCCTGATAACATTAATAAGCAATAATGTCATTAGTAAAATGGGCCACTGACAAAGAACATGCTTGGACTTAGCAAGAATAACATCAAAATAATCATGTAATAATGAAAAGTGAAATATTCACAAATAAATTGGAGGGAGAGGATTTTCATTCTCCATTTCAGAGGAGCTCCTGCCTTTTTTTCTTGGCAGTACCTGTCCTCCAAACCAGGACATTTTCCAAATCTGTTCCAGCAGCAGAGATGAGGCAGCAGCTTAGTCCTGCTCTTGTCGATGTCTGCCGGAACAGGATCAAGCTTGGGGTCGGGTATTTCATAATTTTACAGTGAATGCTGGTTATCCACAGCATTAAGTAAATTTCTTCCTTATCCTGCCACTGTTCCAGTGCCAGACTGTGACAATACATAGTCTGATAAAAAGAGCAATTAGCTTGCCTGCCATATGTGCTAAATGGCTTATAATTATGGGGAAGTGACAGTATTCAGACACTCTAGAATGCACATCATCTCATTACGTGGTGATGTTATTCAAAAACAGAATGTGTAAGACAAGATGCCTATTTTTCAATTTACAGATTCTCACCTTTACTATGCTGGTAGTGGGAAGAAGCACTCTAAAGAGTGATTATGCCTACTTTCATTTCATCCTTTCCCCCCAGAAAATAAAATACTACATGTTATTTTTGGAGCCTGCACCCTGAGCTAAGTGCTGCTGTTAGCAATGGCAAATGCATGACGTGAACTTCCCATTCAAAAAGCGACAAGAATTTTGCCTCACTGAATAATTCAATTTATACAACCTAGAGACGGTTTTCAAAACAAGCCAAGTCTCTTGTCATATAGCCTTAGAGTGTTAAAGTAAAATTTTCATTCCTGAGAGAACTAACACAGATGTACTTTCCAATACCATGATCTCACCTGTGAAGAAAGAGAGTGCTTCAGAACAGGGAAGGAGAGGAGCCAGAACACAGGACTGTTCTGACACAGCAGTTTCGTGTAATTTTATATCTGACAGCACATGCTAAACCAACTCCCTGAGCTGGTAACTTGGATAACTAACAGCAGAACAGGAGGTGAGGCTACCATGAAGTAAATTCATGTCTCTGTTGTTTAAAATAAGTCAATTAAGTAGTATTTCTGACAGTAAAAAAGCATTGGTGAAGGGCAGTTAAAATATCCCATCTGCCAGGGGCACACACTCAAGCTTTACTTAGGGGTTTCCTCCATGCCAGTCCAGCACTTAATTTACCTGAAGTCAAAACTAGCCCAGCATGAACTGTCACCTAACCACAGGGATGATGGACTCCTTTGGCTTGACACAGACTTGCACACATGGGAAGAAAAGATGTTACAGAACGTTCTTTATTCTTCCGGCACTTTTTAAACTTGCCTGAAACAGCAAATATTCTCCATGGAGCCCAAAACTGCCCATTTTAATAAAATGAAGTTGCACAGCAACAAGATCCTTCTAAGCAGGACCACAGCATACACTTCAGCAGATATTCTATCCTACAATGGCAGTTTCTGTTAAAAGTGTTTTGAAGAGCTTAGTTAAGCCAATTAAGAAAGAATTCACCATGTATGCACCCGCACACATTAATTTAGTAAGATTCTGATCCAGCAAACTGTTAAGTTATTAAGTCTGCTGGACTGCTATCTGTTTTGTTTCCTTCCTGGATATTTAGTTTCTTGTGCCCTTACTGATTTTTTTCCCCCACTACCTAATTTACTTTGTTTGGCCTACTCCTAAAAAACACCAAACAAAACACCCCTGAAAAGAACCATTTATAAAATCTTCTGTTTTTCTTGTTTATGCAGATAATTTTTATGCTATGACTCTCAATGCTCATAATGCATCTGGTAGTCTAAAAATAGAAAATATAAAATCATCAATCCATTTTTAGCATCTTTGAAGCTCGAAAAGTATACACTAGAAAGTATTTTAGCAAAGAGAATGAAACAATGAAACTTCCATATAACCAGAGGTCTTCTGGCATTACTGGCTTAGCCAAAACAGTCACACCTGCTAACACTCAGGTATTTCATTTTTTAATGCCCACTTTCTCCTACACACAAATACAATCCTGACTCCAAAACTATTTAGTCCAGCTTTTGACCAATTCCCCTACCTGTGACTGCTGTTCTACAAGAAAGAGAAATTGCCTGTGGAGCCCTGGATCACAGTCACATAATGATTTGTGTTGGGACAGACTTTAAACACCATAAGCTGCCATGGTCAGGGACACCTTGCACTAGACTGAGGTTTGTCAGAGCCCCAAACCTTCTTGGGATCAAACTCTTCCAGGAATGGGACACAGCTTTTCTGGGCAGCCTGTTCCAGTGCCTCACCATCCTCTCAGTAATTTTTTCCCCCTAATATCTGATCTAAACTTGCTCTCTTTCTTGTCCAAGCAGTAAATGTTCACGTAAGAAGTCCCCTCTCCAGCTCCTTTACGGGCTGCCTTCAGTTTACAGCTTCACAACACCGTTTTTTTTAACCCAGGTGCTTCCAAAAAAAGTGTAAATAAGACTAACAGACTTGCCTACATTCCTCCCTGGTTTTGCAAGGGTGACAGAGGGTTGCGGCGGGCGCCTAAAAGGCCTAAAGTGGTTACACACGCTAAGTTGTGTGTTGCTGCCCGCGGTAGCGTCAGCCGCCATCTCGAACGCCCACAGCACTACACAACCCAGCGTGCATCGCGCCAGCGCACGGCATGCTGGGAGCGACTGTCCCCTAGGCCTCGCGCCCCGCGCATGCGCAGAGCGATGCCAACGCGACCTTTTTGCTTCCCGCGACCGCCACCCGCCGCCCTCTCGGCCCGGCGAGCACAGCCGGGAGCATCCGCCGTGCCGCCGCCACGCACCTGCTCCGGCAGAGGTACCGGCAAGCCTCGTCGTCGGGGCCACAGTTTCCAGGCTAGACCAACCACAGCGACGGCGCTGGCGGCGCCCCGGGATTTTTGTGGCGCCTCCGGAAGTGGCGGGAGGGAGGGGAGGGGGCGGGGTAGCGGCGGCGCCGCCTCCTGAGGGGACTGCGGGACCGCCGCGGGCAGGTGAGGCGGCTGCTGCCTTCTTCCTTTCTTTCCTTCCTTTCCATTCCTGGCCTGGCCGGGACTGAGCTAGGCAGCGCAGTGGCTGAGGCGAGCGGGAGTTGCTGTGAGAAGCCGTGTGGCGGGGGGCGGAGGCGGTGCGGCGGGCATCGGCCCCGCAGCGGAGCGCGGGCTGGGCAGAGTCCCGCCCGCTCTCCCTGCCGGTTCCTGGGGCACGCCCAAGGCTGCTGCGGCGGGCACGGCCCATGTGCACGGCCCGCGCTTTGTCTCTGGGTCGTTCCGCTCTCTGAAGCCGCACACAGGCTGTGTGGGGTTTTCAGCGTGCGGTGCTGTCAGTGTAAAGTGAAGCGTTTTGGTGCAGGTGAATGCGGGGTGGAAGTTGGTTTGTGCCTAAACGGTGATGGGGAGAGCATCTTTTGTAGCTCTGCTTTGGAACACCCCGTTAACATCCCAAAATTGGTGATAAATTCAGTATAAAATAAGTTGGAGCAAGGGAGATAATCTGTAATCAAAATAGGGAGGGGAGGGAAGCAGCAGCACCCCCAGTTTTGAGAATTGATTGCATGTCAGGAACAGAGATGAGAGAGATGTAAAGACTGCATGTCCTGCGTGACATTTATCTTTGTTTCCGTTGTGTTTTCCAGAACGTGGCAACTTTATAGGGTATTGGTTAGCTCTGAAAATGCTGGGGGTTTGTCACTTCTATTGTTTCCCTGTAGACTGGGGGATATCAGTATCATAACAACAAGGAAATAAGTTGTTTTCTTTCGCGTACAAACTACTTCTAAGGTGTACCCTTCACAGCTTTTTGTAACAGAGTTTCTGCATTGTTGTGTGGGTCTTTTTAAGCGCTGTTTTCCTCTATCTGTTTAGCCTATATCTTTCTTTTTCTGCATCTCTTCTGTATCATCATCTCTTAAGTAACAAGCCATGGTTCTTTTTTTTTTTCTTCCCTGGAGTATTAAAATTCTTAGGGAATCCATCTTTATCTTGGTGAACAATCAGTAACAAAACTTGTTATTCTTGTTATGTAAAACTTTTTTTGTGATTATATGGTGATATAATATGCCTCTTATGATTCAATACGTGAGAAATTCGAATTTTTATACTGATTGGCTTGGTTGTCTGATTCTTTCTATGGAAGAAACTTTCACTCTTCTGGCATCTGTGGTTTAGAACAAATCAGGCATCCAGAGGCTGAGCCAAATTAACTTGGGTACAGGTTATTTTTTGCAAAACCTCTTATCTCAGCAAAGCTGAAGTAAAGTTCTTTTTGAGAATGTGGAGAAGCTCTTTTGACATCTGTGAGTGGGATCTCTCAAAATTTTGGAAGCCAGCCTTCCTGAAACATTCAAACTTGTCTCAAGTATAAACGACTTTATGTGATTTTGTGTTTGACAGTTGGATTTAGAAAGGAACTTAGAGGTTAATGAATATGAAGGTTATCTATTTTGTGGCTGTGCAGATGACACGTAAAACATATGCCAGATGTCAGTTTGTGTAGTTTGCCAGTTTAAAATAACTCTGCCTTTCTCTCTGGAAGGTGAGAGAATGATATTTACCAGATGGGTTTTTCTAGACTTCTAAGGCTGTTTTAACACTTCTATCGAAGGATAGTAAGGGTTTATTTTGTGGTGTCAGCTGGAGAGTTGAAATATACATGTGACACTGCCATATTTGGAGATAAAAGTCAGTTTTATATGTGCTGAAAAGTCAGTGTTCTGTTGGTGAAATGTTAGGGAAAAATAAGTTTAGGTCAGGAAAAGATCCATTGAGAAGTTATTTCACTTTAGGTTTGGTAATTCAAAATTGCTGAAAATACTTTGACTTACTAACTGTATAATTACTGTGAGAGAAGACAGACATGGGGAAATCAGCCAAGTAATTATTGTTTGAAAACTGGAACTGTTGTGCTTTAAGATTAGAAGTTTTATTTTTCCCTTATTTTTCCCCTAAGATACTGAATTACAGAGGATCAAGTTTGAGTGTTACTTTTGGTGCAAACATTACTTTGGTACAAACATCCATCATTCTTGGAAAACAATAAGGGTCTACAGAAAAAGATTTAGGCAAATGAAGCTTGTTAGCTAGTCTAGCTGTACAGAATTTCGAGAAATGTTAGGTATTCATGAGGAGAGTTGTTTCCAGTAGAAAATGCCAGTAGGGTGGGTATTTCAGATACCTGAGAGTAGGTGCTTGGAAGTGTCTCATTGGTAAGATTTGGCAGACTAAGGATCTGCCTTCTGCTTGGAATGCCAATCAGCAAGACCTCCATTGTGAAAAGAAATCCAGAGGCTGAATTAAAAAAAAACAAACCAAAAAAAACAACAGCGAAACAACCAAAAAAACTTGACAAAAACCCACTTAGTGGTAGATGGAGGAACTGAAGTTGGATTATGATAGCCTAGTGGTTAAAAGTTGAATAGAACAGGACAAATATTATCACTGTTCTCTCCTGTATCAGAGGTTTCAGCTCCGTTTTCTGTTAATCAGAAGTGTGTCCTAACCACCAAGCTGAAAAGTGTGTGGGTAAAAGCATCTGTATCCATACATTACTGTTGAAGATGGAGTGTAGGTAACAGTGCAGTTAGATTTTTTTTTTCCCCAGAAAACACATTAATTGGCCAGCAGGTTCTTACTAAGCAAATCTGTGGTGGAAATTATGCCTTGGGTTTTAGCGTTTGTATTTTTCAGATTATCTGCTGCTTGGTGTGTAACTCTGAAACTTCATGTTAGGTGTTAGTTTGTTCTCTTCACAATCCCTTCCTAGCTAGAGAATCAAGGATAACTGTTACCCAAAAAGCATAAGAAACAGGGGAGGGAAGGGACGTTCCAGGAAGGGAAGTTCCGGGAAGGGAAGGGAAAGGAAGGGAAAGGAGCAAGCCGAGGAGTTGAGACTTGATGACCTGGAACTGTGATTGGACAATTGACCCCAGTATGTAGATGAACTAAAACTTGCAAAAGTGTAAAAACACATGGATGGGAGCCATCTTGGATTCGAGCTGTGTGCAGCCCCGACCAGGGTCTTCTACTGCCCAAGGTGTATCCTTTTAAGGCCTTTCAGTAAATACCTATTTTATTCCTTTTAACTCTTTCTAGTCTCTGTTCCAGATCAGCTTTTCTAGGCACTACTCCAGCATAGGGCTTGCTGTGGGCTGCAGGTGGATCACTGCAACACTGTGGACCTCCGTGGGCCTACAGGGGCATAGCCTGCTTTACAGTGGGCTGTTGGGCAATCTCTAAGTGGCTGGAGCACTTCTTGCATGCCCTTTCTCATGGGTTGGGGTTCTGCAGAGTTCTCTCAGTTGTCCTCACCCCTCTCAGCTGCTGTGCAGTGTTCTTTACCCTTTCCTAAATGCCTTATAGCAGAGGCATCACCAGCATGGCCAAGGGGCTCAGCTTTGGGTAGCAGCAGGTCCGTCTTGGAGCTGACTGGAACTGGCTCTGTCAGATACGGGGACAGCTTCTGATGTCCCTGCTGCAGCCCACTCACTGTCAGAACCTTACTAGGGAAACCCAATGCAGACACTTTCCTGTGGTGACTGATGGCCCAGCTGAGAAAGAGTCTGCCTCCCTCCCCTGGCAGGAATGCCCTTGCATCATGGTTTATAAAAGTTACTCCCAGCATGCCTCCCTGTTCCATGTAGATTGTTTGTACCCCATTGGTCCTTCCCCCTTTATACCACCCCTGTGCCCTCAGTTGATTTGTATGTTGCTCTACCCGCCCCCTAGCTTTCCTATATAAACCCTAATCCCTCAGGTATTTTGGGTTAGTTTGTCCCTGGTTCCCTCCGAGGAAGGAGGTTAATAAACTTCGCCTTGTATCACTGTGCGTGGCTCCCGTCTTTTTCTCCAGCATTGGCCAGAGTGGGGGTTTCACAAAAGGGCTTATCACTCTGCCTGGAAGCAAGGATGTGCCTGTGTCTCCAGGACGTCCTTCTCAGGATGCTTCCTCAGAAGGTCTCAGCACTCCACCACTGCTCCCCGCTGTGACACTTACCTGGCAAGGAAGACCCTTTTATTCTCAAGGTTTTCTCAGATTTCTGTACAGTGAAACTGGAAGATGGATAGTCTCTTTTGTAATGGGGACTGCTGTAATTTTTCTAGTGGAGTGTGCTGGTAATGCATTGAAGGCACCTGGGGTCAAGGCATACTTAGATTTTTTCCATGAGAACTTCCTCTGTGAATTGATGAGACCAATTGGAGGATGGTTTAGTTGTTGACAGCCTGAGAAAACCAATTAGAGAAGTTAGTTCACTCCATGAATCCACATTTTTAAAGCAGGAAAAACCCTCTTTCATTTCCAGCCTGTCACAAGGTAACAGCGGCCAACCCAGACTTTTTCCCATGTGGCCTGGGCTGGGCAGGGGTAGGCTGGGGAGGCTGCTGGGCCCCGTTTTTTAACCAGGGGCCGGGATGGTGAGGGGGAGGAGAGGGCCGTGGCTAAAATCGTAGCCTTCCCCCCACCCTGGAGTTTTAGATGCAGAGCAGAGTTTTAGATGGAAGGAAAATGAAGAGATGTTGTGAGGGGTGGCTGAAAAATCTTACTGTAAGCTGTAAGGGTGGACTACGCTACATTCCTACGCTACATACAAAATTCCTATAAACCGTAGAAAAAGAGACTTAGGGGGGTTGAAGTGTTCGGGAGATCCTTTGCCCTGAAAGAAAAAGGGGATCTTTGTTATTGGGAATAAAGTATGAATAGAGAAAAGAGAGATGAAGAGAACTTTTGCTTTTGAACAGTTCATTCTTAAAGTAAACACCCCATGAGTTTAACACGGCCCATAAACACAGTTTGGGAGAGCTGTGAAGATGGGAAGATGTTAGTGGAAAATAAAGCATCAAGAGAACTGTTTCTTTTTCTTCCTGTGGAAAAAAATCGCTATAGAGACTCTTCTCCGTAAAGTATACTAAGAAAGATTATTTAAGTTGGGAACTGGCTGAAGTGGTTTTGTATGTTGTTAAGAAGATGTGGGAGGGAGGAAGAGGGAAGGGTCTGAAGATCTTATTCTGAATTTATTATTTTCTTTGTGTTGTTAATAAAGTTTTTCTTTATACCCTTTTTAGGCCTGCCTTGCTTTTGCTCTTAATTCTCTCTCACAACAGAAAATAAGTATATTAAATTTGGCAAATGTAAACTATAACATTGGTGCGTTAGCCAGGAAATCGAATTAAAGCAAGACATGGAGTAATGCATAAACTGCTACATAGCAATGCTTCTGGAACATTGTAAAAAATACCTGCAGTCAGTGTTCCCACAGACCTAAAGAACGTAATACGTTCACAGCCGTTATTTGCATAGATTATGTCTTTTCTTGTGACAGTCTGAGAGCAGTGCTTGGCTTGTAGGCAGTATCAGTGTCTGCTAAAAGCAGCAAATAAAGGCTACTTTTCATCTTTTATGGGAGATTCTTGTCATGACTAGGGAATATGTTAGCATATTGTGAAATCTAGAGTTCAGTGTTTGATGCAAGATTGGAGCAGGTGACTTAGTTCTTGTAAAGCTAAGTAAAGTTTGATGTAGTTTTCCAATATTTTTGTTACCTTTTTTTAGCCTCTTTCTTGTCTGTTATTTTGCACATCAATGGAGTTTCTTGCTTAATGTTACGGAGCAGAGCTGAGTTACTGAAGATGATGACAAACTTCGTAAGGCTGTTAAAGTTTGTATTTGATGAAGGGAGCCGAAGGTTTTTCTCAGCTTCATGTACTGTACTTGGGCCTTATAAATTCCAGAACTCACTTGAAACCCTTATATCACCTTGAGTTTACTGTGATTATTGTTTGATTTGTTTCTTTGTGGATTTTCCTTTGTTGGGGTTTAGTTAGTTTGTTTGTTTAGGTTGTTTGGGCTTGAGGTTTTTCTATTGTGTAGACATATTAGCAGGCAGTAACTATAACAGTATTTGTGTTAAGAGATATTGGGATAGAACTGTTCAATAATTTTTTTTTAGATTTAGTCCATCTCACTAAAGTGCTGACAGCTACTGCTCAGCATCTCACATGATACTTGGTGGAACAGAACAACATCTGTATGTAAATGTTAATTTTTTTATTATCGATTACATGTCACAGGAGAAATTTTGTGTTTAAATTCTGTCCAGTTTTAAGTTGAAGAGAATAGGTATCTCTTGCTGTGTAAGGTGCAGCAATAAACAAGTCACTTACGGTTTACTGTCTTCAGCAGCTTGTGTTTGG
Source organism: Turdus rufiventris (assembly GCA_013186435.1). Lineage (NCBI taxonomy): Eukaryota > Metazoa > Chordata > Aves > Passeriformes > Turdidae > Turdus > Turdus rufiventris. Next base: position 296,259 of record PYHW01009435.1, read on the forward strand.
CATCCTTTCCCTCTTTTTCTGCCTTTTGACTATCCTTTCTCTATTCCTTGTTTGTCAGACCTGAAAAAATGCTATTTTTGGGTATGGGTTCTAGGTAGTAGTTTTAAAGTCTCACATTTAAGTTTAACTTTTTTTGAATCATCTATAGAAAGGTGTCACACATACACAGAGAACTCTTGGGATTGCAGCACTTGGTGCTCTCAGCTATCAGACCCCACTGATCCTGTCTTACTGTCTTCCGCTTTCACTTTATTTCCTCCTCATGCTTTCTTGCATCACCAGCAACCCAACAAACTCTCTGTCTTCGGTTTCTTACACCATAAATTATATTGCAGAATTGTTTTAAAATGCCTCAAACAGGATTCAGGCAAATATTTTTGCTGTTAAATGTACTGTTAATTAAAATATTAGCTATAGTGGTTTTAGCAGGAAGATACTAAAAATCTTTTGTCAACTTGAGAGTGTCTGAAGAATTGCTATTAGCATTATTTGTGTTTTAATAATGTAATTTAAATTGTTCATAAGGGGTACATTTGGAATATGCCTACAGCAACTAAAAGGAAAACTTTAAAAGAAGCAATATGCAGGTAGAGCACAGGGCAGTAGTCTGTTTTGTTGCTATTATGCATATATATGTGCAGAATCGTGTAACGGATGAGCGCTGCTTATGATTCTTTGTTATTTGATAAATTCCACAATGTACAGTAATTTCACGACCATAAGGCGCACCGGACTATAAGGCGCACTGTTTTTTGCAGGGAGGATCTGTGCCATGTGCAAAAAAGTAACAAAGTAGTAACACCTCTTTGCTCACACTGTTCCCGGCGCTTGGGGCCGCCCCCTGCCTCTCTGCCAGTGCTGCTCGAGCCCCCTGCCTCTCTGCCAGCACTGTTCCAGCCCCCTGCCTCTCTGCCAGCACTGCTCCAGCCCCCTGCCTCTCTGCCAGTGCTGTTCCAGCCCCCTGCCTCTCTGCTAGTGCTGCTCCAGCCACCGTGCTCTTCCCCCTCACGGCTCTGTGGTGCCGCCGTGCTGTTCCCTCGCTCGACTCGGCACTCCTGCCTTGCCGTTCCCCATTGCAGCTCTGTTATGCCACCATGCTCTTCCCCCTCGGGGCTCCACCCTGCTGCCTGGCCCTTGCTTGGCTTGGTGCTCCCACTGTGCAGCCTGTCCCCCGTGGCTCAGCGCTGCCACCGTGCCGTTCCCCCTTGTGGCTCCGCAGTGTCGTGACGCCGCTTCCCCCTCGCGGGCAAGGGGCTCCCGCGGGGCCGGGGCTGCAGTGGCTGGGGGGCGAGGCATGGCTCGCGGCGGCTCATGTCGGCTTGCGGCAGCTCAGAGCGCCCTCGCCTCACGGCGGCTCGGTGCACCCTCAGCTCACAGTGGCTCAGAGTGCCTGCGGCTTGCGGCGGCTTGGAGCACCCGGAGCTCACAGCGGCTCACAGCGGCTCAGAGTGCCCGCGGCTCACAGCGGCTCGCAGCAGCTTGCAGCAGTTCAGAGCGCCCTTGGCTCACGGCAGCTCGCAGAGGCTCAGAGCGCCCTCGCCTCATGGCGGCTCGGAGCGCCTGCTGCTCACGGTGGCTTGCAGCATCTCAGAGCGCCCACAGCTCGTGGTGGCTCGCAGTGCCCGGGGCTCACGGTGGCTCGCAGCAGTTCAGAGCACCCTCAGCTTGCAGTGGCTCGGAGCGCCCTCGGCTCGCGGCAGCTTGCGGTGGCTCGGAGCGCCTACGGCTCGCAGTGGTTCAGAGCACCTGGGTCTCCCGGCTTCTGCTGCAGCCCGCTCCCTCCCTCCCCGCACTGTCCCGGTGCTCCGGGTGCCCCGTGCCGTGCTGGGAGCCCCGCACCCCCCCGGGCTTTTCCCCCGCACTGCCGCTGCTCCGATGCCAGTGGGCTCGCGCCGCCCCACCACTGCCCCGATGCCACCGGCTTTCCCCCCCCAGCCCAGGCTGTGCCACTGCCGCCAGCTTTCCCCCCGCGCCGGCACTGCCCCGATGCCACCACTGGGTGGGCTCTGCTTGGCTCGGGACTGTTGAGGGCTTGCACTTCCGGGTTTGCAATTTTCCGAACTTTGTCCAACAGATAAGGCGCACCCGACTATAAGGCGCACTTCCGGGTTCAGGAGAAAATTTTAGTCAAAAGGGTGCACCTTATAGTAGTGAAATTACTGTAAATGTCACCATTTTGATATAATGGCATTTTTAAAAGTTGGGTGGTAATTTGAAAATATTTTGTGCTATTGAATGTATGATGTGTTATCTTTTTTTCTTGAGATAACAGATAATAAGCACTTTTTCTATAGTTTTGTTCCTTTAGTTCCATTAGTGTGCAGTGTAGAAAGTGTTTATTTTTTCTTCTGATGGCTGCAGAGAAAAAGAAGAAAGTCTGGTGAAATGCTTCTGTTTGTACAGGAATTGTATATGTTCTTATTAGTATTCAAAATGTGAGTTTGAGTCTCTTTTTCATCACTGCTCAGACAACTGCTGCTGTGTTGAGCTGATTTGTTGCTGACAGTTACTGAAATATCAATCTTTATTATGGTATAAGTAAATTTCAGAAACACTGGGACTGGATTCCTGAGTTATTGGAATGGGACAGATGGAATGGGGACAGGAAAACTGGATGTATCTATTAATAAAGTGAGGACTATGTTTTGGCTTATTCTTTCAGAATATGCTTTGGAATTCCTTTAGAATATTCTTGTGGAAATTGAGAGATGTTCTGTTAGAACAAAAATCTGTAGATTACCACTGGAGTAAACGGAACTTGGAATGCAGGGCACAGGCTATCAAAATCTCTGATTTTATATATTTAGAATGTTGTTTTATCCTTTTTTGGGATTTTTTGTTTTTGGGCTTTTTTTTCTTTTTTTTTGTGCTTTTGGCCAAGACATCATGTTGGAGACAGGTCACATATTTGGTTGAAAGTCTTTTTAAGAGCACCTGTACATTTCTCAAAAAAAGTGAAGATTTTTGAATCTATAAGCTATGAAAGACAAGTATAATGTAACAGGTGAGGTTTAAACAGAACACAGTGTAGTTAATTTTACTTGGAGAGATCATAGCACAGTGGGAGATTGTTGTCTGGATGTTATTCGTGCTGTCTTTTTGGAAATAGGTCAGTGTATGTTCCAACACAAAGCTTCAGGTTTTGTCTTGCTTACAGTGCAGTCTTTCATGGCTAGAATGAGTGCATACAGTAATTTCACAACCATTAGGCGCACCGGACTATAAGGCACACCCCCCGGGAGTCGGCAAATTTTGCAACTTTGTCGATCAAATAAGGTGTACTGGACTATAAGTCACACTTTTTTTTTTGCAGCGATAATCCGCCCCCAGCTCCCCCCGTGTGGTTGCTGGCCGAGGGCCCACCTCAACCTGGCAGCCATGAGCTATGCCTGCCGCTGCTCAGCCCCACCTCCCCAGGGCCGGGCTGTGCCTGCCGCCCCTCCGTGCCACCTCCCCGGACCTGGGGCATGCCTGCTGCTGCTCCGCCCTGCCTCCACTGGGCTGGGGCATGCCTGCCGGGGTGCTGCAGGCCCCCAGGCCCGCCTGTACCTGGCAGCCTTGGCCCCACAACCCCGCCTCTACCCGGCAGCCCCCTGGCCCCGCCTTCACCTGGTAGCCTGGCCCTGCCAGCTCCCCACATGGCTCGTGCCTCACACTTCCGGGTTCGCAAATGTTGATATTTTGTATATTATATAAGGCGCACCGGACTATAAGGCACACTTCCTGGATTGGGCCAAAATTTTAGTAAAAAGGGTGCACCTTATAGTCATGAAATTACTGTAATTGTCTAACAATCAGTGTCTAATGAGGCTTAGGCTCATACACCAATTGCAAGATCTAACATAAAGTATCTCTGCCTTATATTGCTGCTGCTGCTCACTTAATGCAGAAAAATGGCCCTGGGAAGACTTACATGCTCAGGGGTGTCCTGGTTTGAAAAGATGTGTGTGCTAGGGAAGAGCAGGGCCTTCCCTTGAAATGGAGTTAATAAATCCCTCCCTCTGAATTAGTATAATTTTGGAATTAAGGAGCTCTCAGGCAAAGACGCAGGGATAGAAATAACAGTTTTTTACTAGTATATCTAACAAGAGAAACAAAACAACAATTATGAAATTAACAGCAAACGGAGCAGTAACCCAGTTCCAGTCCTTCTCAGCTGCAGGCACTTTCCCTTTGGTGCAGTTACCATCACAGCTGGCAGTGAGTGCTGGCAGATTCCCGGTGGAGCAGATGCGCACCCCACAGCTGTAGGGGTGCTGGGGGTGATGGTAGCTATGTTCCAGATGGGAAGAGATAGAGGAGAGGCAGGAAAGCTCAGAAAATAGCAAGCTGAAGCAGGACGTCCAAGCAGGGGTGCTGGGTCTAGCAACAGAAGAGGCACCTCCAGGCTATCAGCAATGACCTTACTCCTCCGAAGCCAAAAGTGAGTGGGCCAGCAACTGCCTCCCACCCTCCTTTACCTGCTTCTAATCTTCTAACCCCTCCCTTTCTCTTCCCTCTTAGAGAAACTCCCAAAAAAGCAGGGAGGCTCTCCCTCCCCGCATCTCAAGGTCTCAAGGACCTAGTCATCAGTGCTCCTTAGCATGTTAATGAGGAAAAATTCCACAGGCAGAGAGGAAAGGCAAAACCAATGCCCAACAAAGGGGCAGCGAGATGGAATTCTGCATAGGGAACTATGTTGTGGAAGTTTCTTCAGTCAGCACTAGTATTTCTGAAGCCGGAAGACAACTCCATCTTCTTACTCTGCCATTTATTATTTCTTGGCATATAGCTAGAGAACCATGTGTATACTCAACTGTGGTCTTACTGCATTTTTGATGTCAGATAACTGTAGATGGTGTTTGGGAGACTTGTTTAAGTTGCTCATTGCAGTTGCAGTCACTATTTCTCTTTGCTTGTCCTTTTTCTTGGTTTATTTTTATTCCACGTACCACAAAAAAGAAGGGACTCTCAATTTTTATTGTAGTATTTGAGAGGAAAGTATTTTAATTCCCATCTCTGAAAGCATTAATTCTAAAAATTAGATACAGTAATTTCACACATATAAGGCACACCCTTTTGATTAAAATTTTGGTCCCAACCTGAAAGAGCGCCTTATACTCCGGAGTGCCTTATATATGGACTAAATTCAGAAATTTGCCAACCTGGAAGTGCAAGCTGTGGGCTGAGCCGAGCTCGTGAATTGAGCACCTGTCAGTAAAACCCACAATTACAAGATTATTACAAATTGGTTACTCTGTTGCACGGCGGGGGGGAGCGGGCTCCTCCTGGCAGCGGAGGGGAAAGCGGGGGCTCCCTCCCGATGGCACCGCAGCACAGGGGAGAGCGGGGACTCCCCGCTGGCACAGGGAGGGGAACAGAGCTCACAAATTGAGCACCTGCCAGTAAAACCTGTGATCACATGATTGTTACAAATTGATTACTTTCTTGCGCACGGATCCTCGCTGCAAATGAAAGTGCGCCTTATACCCCAGAGCGCCTTATATATGGACAAAGTTCAGAAATTTGCCGACACCTGGAAGTGCGCCTTTAACCCCAGTGTGCCTTATACTTGTGAAATTACTGTAGTTTATTAAATATATCCTGACACAAATTTATGGCAATGACAGCAACTTGTAGTATCTGCTGTCGGGGACATAAACTGGCAACCATCAAAATGCCAGTTTATATGCAAAAAAAAAAAAGTGAGTTCATGCAGAAATTTATAAGCCTGTAAAACATCCTTATGATGATCTGTATCCTGCAGTTTTATTTTTACAAATGGTATGAAAACTCTGGGGCTTAGTGACAGTATGGAGTAACAATCTATTTATTAGTTTGCCTTCAAATGGGTGAAAAATGTTAATCATGGAGAAAATAATCTGTTAATTCCAAGTGAACTGTGTGACTGCTCAAAGTCTATTTTCTGCACATGAAGCCCTACTGTAATGTACTTGCCACTAATAACACCAGTCTCCAGATTCTTGAATGAGGAAGGTAGCAGAATAATGAGTTTTCAGATAGGTTTGTTGGGGAAGTAAACGTGTCAGGTTATATCTTTGTATCATTTGTAGACAATATATTGCTCTTTCCCGTCAATCTATTTGTGTGGATTTTACATGTTTTGAGAAGTAATCCTTTTTGGCTAGAGAGACTTGGTTAGTGCCAGGTATCCCCATGAACTAACCAGTCGCCAGTTGTACGCAAACTTCCTAACTTACCCTTCTCTCACAAAGTGTACTACAGGAATATGTAGGGGAAAGAAGGCCTAAAAATTGTTCTAAGACCTCAAATTACTTGTTTCAAGTAATTTTCCTTCCTTCTTTATGAGAAAATGTAAGTTTCAGTAAGCTGTTAAGAAACTGGTTGCCAATGTACGGATTTTGGGTAGTGGGATGGAAGGTAATACAACAGGAACTTCATTTTTTAGCTTTATTAGAGGTTGGGAGAGGTGTCTTTTTTGGTTGTAATACCTTTATAAAACTCTATTTTAGTTGCCAGTAGATGTTGGCAATAACCTCTGCTCTTCTGAAGCTTGCTAGAAATAGTATTTGGAAAGTGCTCTTTCTTTACCATGTCATAAACAGGATTAATTTACCTGAACACCCAATTTCTAACTCTAGTGAGAGTCAGATGAATTAGGTATTTGAAATTTTATCTTGTTTTTATTGCTTGAAAGGCAAACAGCTACAGTTTCATATTCTAAGTGAAAGTAATTTTTTGTTAGCGAAATTGAAAGACAACAGATACATAGCAAATTAGTTTAAGAAATAAATCTTTTAAATCCTCTTCTGTAAGCCCAGGATCTTTATGCTCAGGGCTCAATTTCAACTTCTGGATCTGAAATTCCTGTATTTGTCTTGGGGTGATTTTATCGTCATACTTCATTCCCTAATCATCTGCTTTGTGCCCAGAAATGTCTGCAGTGTCTTAAAATGATTCAGGGGACAGGGCCAGGAGCCTGGGAACGCGGGGCGTGGGCTGTGTTCAATCTCTCTCTCTCCAGGTGCTTCGAATGTTGCATTCTTCTTTTAGTTGGTTTGGGTTTTTTGCTAGCTTGAAGCAAGAAGGTTTGTTTTTCCCTTGCCTTCCCATCTCCTAGCCTGGAGGCTGTATTGGGAATCCTCTCCGCGTCTTACTGTTTTTTTGTTTCCTTGAACTGTTTTCGACTTGCCTTGTTTTTATTTTCGGCCTGCCTGGGGTGCCATCAGGACTGCCCTGAGCTCTAGACCTCAGAGGAGCTGAACCAACATGAGAAAGGACATTAAAATCCACCAACTTCAGCTATGGCGTGGAAGAGACCGAGGAGACTCATGCCAGAAATTCAGCTTTCCCATGTGCTCTGCTCTGGGCTGCTATGTGATCTCGTCTTCCCCTTCCCAGAGACAAAAGCGACCTGCTTCCATTTTGTTTTCCAGGCTACACAATCAGCCTGTGTGGTTTTTTTGCCCGGGCATTTTTCTGATTTGTTGTTTTTGTTGATGTTGTTGTTTTTTTCTGGTGGGTGTCTGGATGTGTGGAGGTTAGGTTTCTGGGAATTGATATCTAGCATGTATTCAATCATTTTCTGTGCCTTATGGGTACCCTCCACTTGTTTGTTTGTTTTGCTTTTTATTGTTAATAAGCAGGGGGATTTTTTGTTTTTTTCCTACACTTTCACCTGCTGGTATGAATTTCTCTCATTGGCAGACAAAAAGGGAGTTATTAAAGGGCTTTTTCTCTTAAGAGGAAATACTCATTCTAGGGTGTTTTCTCCTGAAATTTGACTCCAAAACTAGGACAGTATTGTTGACCCACACGCAGCCTCTAAATTAGGACAGATTCTTTCTGGGCAGCTTTTTTGCTTTGCTTACCATCCCCCTTTACAGGAAGCTGAATGGTTGACCAACCACCGCTAGGAATTTACTATTGCTTCACTTAGTACATAGGACAGCCAAAGTAATTTTGACTGATATTTGAAAACAAATTCAGTTTTGCTGAGACATCATTGTTGAATGGCACTTGCGTAATGACCTACAAATAACCAACCTAACCCTTTGGGTCAGATGAGCTTTTAAACAAGTAACTGTAAATTTGCGAAGTAGTAGTGATGCATAATAATTAATACTATGAAGCCTTATACATCTCACAGCATCAGTTACCTTCTTAAAACAGATGCCTGATCTGTGGGTCTATTTCTGTGTACAAGTTGTTATTCTATTTTCACATGACAGGTTAAAAGGATACAATATTAGTAGTTAGAAGTCCTTTCCTAGGAAGGCAGTGCTCGTGTCCATCTCTGTAATATTTGATTTTTCAGAGTGAAAATAAGGCAACACTTTGTTGCAAGCTGTTGCAATCTTTCCTATGAAAACAGAATACATTCTGTTTTCATAGGAAAGGTTCACTCGAGTTTTAAGACCAGGGTTTTTTTAGTAGGCCTAATGGTGGATTTGTTTTTCATGAACACTACTGTTTGCCATTGCCATTTGATTGCAGAACTTCTGTGGAAAAAACAGCTGATGATATGGGTAGTAAGTTAAATATTGCAAATATTCAAGGATATTTTTATTGTATTTTTCATGTACAATATATACTCTTCACTTCAGCCTTCTTAAGTTAGGAAAAAATGCATTTGCCAGTTTTTACCTCTGCGAGTTATAGTGCCTGTTTCTAAAATTTATATATTGTAGTTTGATAATAATTTTGCAATGATTTTTCATGCATGCTCTAAACATACATGTGAAAGTGTAGACTGTGTGTGGTGTACATTGTTTTATTTCTTATGCTTTACTCAGAGGTACATAATTGTCTAAACACTTTTTCTAAATAAGATGAGTTTATTTCATCTCCCTTTATCAAGTGATTTTTTTTTTTGTCAATTTATTTTAGGTTAAAAAGTCATACCGTCTCAGGGAAGCAGCAGCACATTGTGAGTTTCTTGGAGCCACAACTCTAATCAGTAATGACCAGATGATAATGAGTTAAACAGTACCTGGTAAACAACGCAATCACAGTGGCAACCCTGCACAAGCAACATCAAAAAGCAGGGGACTTTGGTGTTCCCGAGTCAGTAGGAAACATGCCCACGATCTCACCTGCCAGAGTGCCTGCAATTTTTACATAGATTTCTATAGGTCCTGTAACCATGTCTGTCAATGCGACAGAGAATGATCCTCCCAGATTTTTTGTGGGTGGAGAAGATGGAGAAGGATTGTTGGATTCAGCCAGATCTACAGATTATGAACACTTCTATGACCATGGGGAAGAAGAGGAGGAAGAGTATGACTCTGTATGTATTGTAGGGACACTTGTTTACTATTCTTTAATCTCAAGCATTATTTTTGATTTCCAAAATTTTTTAAAATTGGTTTCTAAAAATATTTTTTCAAATTTTTTAGTATTTAATTGTTTTTTAAAAATGGCATTAACTCACAAAAGTCTAATAATGAAATGGTGTTCCAAACTGAGAAATTGTTCATGTTCAGATATGATTTCTCAGTAATGCTTGGAAAAGAAGGATGCTGGAAAATTAAGTATACCTTGAACTGTGAAGTAGATGTGCTTGGTTTTAGAGAGTTTCAGGGCAACTGAGGTTGATGTACATGATTTACAGACTTGATTTGGATTCTGAGAATTAATTTGATGATGGCATAAGCTTCTGTTTTATTTATTTGGATAGTTGGAAGGAAAAACAATTATTGCGAATTTTTCTTTTGTGCGCTGTCAACTGCTTCAGAGTTGACTTGATTTTTATTTATTTTATTCTTTGTCTTGGTATATTGAAAGTGCATACTAAGTTAATCTTAGTATGTTATCTTTATTGAGTGTTCTGAATTGTATTTCAGGACTGTGCTCACTGATTTTTAGCTTGCTTAAGACAAACTCTTTAATTTTATTATGCATGAGTCATCATATCATCTTTTGAACTGTTAGTTGTTTGTTCTTCTTGCAATATTGCCCTTTATGGAATAGAATATATTTTCACTGATTGTAAATAAGTCTTAAAAGTTTAAATGCAATACAGCATTGCTAAAGCGCTTCCCATCATTAAAAGTAACTCGGAAATGCAGAGTAGCAGTGCAAAATTAGCAGGTAGTTCAATTAAGTGAGTCAATTTTGGCAAGGGAAGGTTGCTGGCTGGGTTTTCAAAAAGCAATAAATTAAAGGATTGCTCTGTGGGCTTTTTGTTTGTTTCCTTTATAGAGCAGAGTAGGTTGGCTCTTGCCTTTAGAGATACCACCGACAGAAAAGAATTATTGAAAGTTTAACGTGGAAGTAAATATAGAATATGCAAAAAAAGTGAAATGATTTATGCACTTAATAGTTCAGAAATCTAGAAAAGTAGTTCTTGTTTTTTAATTTTCCTTTTCATAATTCACTTGTAATAATAGGTGATGATAGGCCTTGTGACTGTTAATTAGACAGGAAAAAATGACATAATTGAAAAATCAATTGCTAGTTAATTTTAGAGTAAGTCTTAAGTAGATGAACTGCATGCCACAGTTTCACTCTGGAGGCATTATTTGTGTGGATGCAGTGTTTTATGCTCTTACGCTGCATTTTGTTATCTGCTAGCAATTTACCTAAATAAAAACTAAATTAAAGGCAGAAGGTGAACTTTAAGAGAAAATACCTGTTCTACTATTGTGCTGCTAAAAACCTGTCGTGTTTTGAGAACACATAATAATTACTTTTCCCTTCCCCCACCTTCTTTCCAGCCACCAGAAAGACAAATCGCAGTTGGGATTTGTTCAATGGCTAAGAAATCAAAGTCCAAACCGATGAAAGAAATTCTTGAACGTCTCTCCATGTTTAAGTATATAACTGTGGTGATATTTGAAGAAGATGTTATTTTGAATGAGCCAGTAGAAAACTGGCCTTTATGTGACTGTCTCATTTCTTTTCACTCTAAAGGTAAATCTTGTAATAACAATAATAGCATAAATACTTGTGACAGCTAAATTATTTAAGTTCTTTGAAAGTCCTTTTAGGTTTTTTGTCTTGCAGTTTTATTGGATTTTACTAGGAAGTGATTCTTTTGTCTTTTTTAATATAATGTAACTGATTTTTGAAGTGCAAGTTCTTGAAATGATACTGTTTATGTTGCTTGAGAAAGTCTTTTCTGACAAAATATAAGAAGAGCTGTCCCAGTAGTAAATATGTTTTAAACCAGTGGAAATAGTGATCTCATGCAAAGATTCCAAACTATTTACTGGTAATGTGTCTTGTAATGTTAATTTGTTTTTCTTAGGGTTTCCACTGGACAAAGCAGTAGCCTATGCAAAACTCAGGAATCCGTTCATAATCAATGACTTGAATATGCAGTATCACATACAGGACAGGTAAATAACACTAATCACCCTTTAAAGCAAGCCATTTTTGTCAGAGACTATATAAATTTGTTGTTACTGCATAAGCAACAGTTCCAGTGTATTTTCCGTGCCCATGATAGAGGGTTTGGAACTAGATGATTTTTAACATCGCTTCTAATTCAAACCATTCTGTGATTCCATGATTGTACAGTAGTTTAAATAAAATTGCAGTGAATGTTACACTTTATTAATGTACGCACAGTTTTCTGGGATGTGTCTTAAGGTGTGTTTTCTTTTGCTGTTTGTACATTGATACATATGAAGATTTAGCAAGTTAGAAATTTGGTGATACATTTTTCTGAAGCTTAGCAAATAAGAATGTTTAAACTCTTAAACTACCTATAGGACAGGTATGTATAGAAGCTGTACAGGCTCAGATAATTGTAGAATTCATGTGATTTGCAGGGTTTTTTTCTGTAAAGATGATACTTAACAGAAGATGTGGGTACTCAAAGGTCATGTAGTTATTGAAAGTGAATTTATTTTGGAGCTGAGGTCATGCATAGCAAACATTAATAAAACAATGGTGAAGAAAATATATAAACATTGGAGCCTTCTGAATAATGAGCAGACCTCCTATTTTGGATACCTCCAGTTACTGTTCTGTAAACTTAAAATGAACGGTTGAAAAATCTCATTTAACAAGACAGTTGTTTTGTGCAAATGTCTATTGCACAGCCAGGGAGGAAAGTACTGGCATTGCAAAGTGCATTTTTATTGATGTTGAAGAGATCACTGCAAAGGTACAGCTGTGTCAGTGACCTTTATAGCATTGTATTAGTAAATAGAGTATTTTATATGTAACCTTACCTTGTGTGATTTGAAAAAAAAATTGTTTGTTTTTCTCCTCCTTTACTCATGGATTGTAAAATGCAAATATTAGCAGGATTTCTTGGCTCATTGTGCAATACTTGTTCTTTTCTTCTAGAAGAGAAGTCTATGGTATTCTTAAAGCTGAAGGCATTTTACTTCCTCGCTATGCAGTTCTGAACCGTGATCCAAACAATCCCCAAGGTAAAAAGAACAGAGAAGAAATATCAACCATTAGTATCTCTTTATTTCCACTGGAGAACATTATGATCATAGTGGAAAGCTAAATTTCACAACCTAGACAATTAATTTTTGCAGTTTGATTTCTTTGCCAGCATTTGAAGTGTTGTTGTGGGTTGATCCCTACTGGCTGTGGGGGACTATATGTGAAAGAGAAAATAGGCTGAGGCTGTGTAAGCACTGTACAGCATTACCAAAAATATCAAGACTTTCTTGTCACAAGTTCAAAACATAGCACCATACCAGCTGCTATGAAGAAAAATTAACTCCATCTCAACCAAAGGCAGTACAAGTATGCACCTGAGAAGTGTGATTCTGACACCATACATCTTACAGACATCATAGAACAATTAGAATATAAGGGCCTCCTTACTCAAACTGAGCTTCTAATATGTCACCAAAGACAACAGCATCCAGGATATTCTATTAACCACAATTATTGCAGTAATTTCACAACTACAAGGTGCACTGAATTATACGGCACACCTCTGGGAGTTGGCAAAATTCCGAACTTTCTCCATACATAAGATGCACCTGACTATAAGGTGCACCTTTTTTTTGCAGCAAGGATCCGTGCCGCACGCAGCAAAGTAATGAATTAGTAACGGAATTGCATGATCACAGGGTTTACTGGCAGGTGCTCAATTTGCAAACATTTTTCACAGATTGGTGTAGCCTTTAAACGCAGCCCCAGGGACCCTCCCCATGCATGGGCCCCAGCACTCCTGCTCACCCCTGGTGCAGGCTGGCGAGGCACGGCTCGGGGTGGCCGCAGCTTGCGGCTAGGGGCTGCTGTGGTTTGGGGCGGCTTGGGGCTGCCCGCGGCTCGAGGCTGCTGCAGCTCACAGCTTGGGGCTGCTGCGGTTCAGGGCGGCTCAGGGCTGCCCATGGCCCAGGGCTGCCGCAGCACAGGGTAATTTCAGTAATTTCACGACTATAAGGCGCACCCTTTGGACTAAAATTTTGGTCAGAACCCAGAAGTGCGCCTTATAATCTGGATGCACCTTATATATGGACACAGTTTGGAAGTTTGCCAACCCAGAAGTGCAAGCTGCAAGCCAAGCTGAGACCCACGGGAGCCGCGGCCACGGGGCAGGGGAAGCCAGGACCTGGTGTGGCCACCGGCTAGGGGGATGCCGTGATGCACAGCGGCCGCCAGACGGGGGGACACCGGGAGGCAGCACAGCCACCGGCCAGGGGGACCCAGCACGGCTGCCGGCTTGGGGGACACCGGGATGTGGCAATGGCCGCGTGGTGGGAGCCGGGAACCGTGAGCCGTGCCAGCCGGCGCTGGGGGTGAGCAGAAGTGCCAGGGCCCATGGCACCGGGAGGGTGCCTGGGGCTGCATTTAAAGGCTACACTGATCTGTGAAGAATGTTTGCAAATTGAGCACCTGCCAGCAATTTGTTACTTTGTTGCCTGCGGCGCAGCTCCTTGCTGGAAAAAAAATAAGTGCGCCTTATAGTCTGGTGCACCTTATATAATGTACAAAGTTGCGAAATTTGCTGAGTCCCGGAGGTGCGCCTTATAATCCAGTGTGCCTTGTAGTTGTGAAATTACTGTAATATTGACAGAAACAAGTCGGGCTATTGAATACTTCCCCTTCTGATTATAAGCAACCATATATTTGAAATCTGTTTTATATATACTGCATGTACTGTACTATGAATACAAATGGGAGTTAATTTTTTTTGTACCGGCAAACAAACTGAAGTTTTTCTACTAAAATGAAAACTTTAAGCAACAGTAAGAGGTTGCAATGACAGATCAAGGGAATTTCTCATTAAAACGTCTGTGTGATCTAGGGAAAAAAGGGCACATTTATGCTTCAAAAGTGAAATAAAATCTACTGCTTACAGTTAACCACTCTTGAATACCAGATTCCTGATTGCTGATACTGGGGGACCTAATCTTATACACAGGTGCATCTATCACATGATATGAGTTCTAACCCTATGGAAGGTGCCAATGTGTGTACTGTTCACACCACTGTGTACACACCACACTGTGTTTAGTGTTCACCTGCCAGCTCCCTGCTATTTCAGAGAAAGGCACTGAAAAAAAAAGACAAATAGCACTTCCCTGTATTCAAAACCTTTCAAAAATACACCACCTTATGCAGCTTATGCACCTGTAGGAGACAATTTCCTATCTGACACTTAGGGAATCAACAGAAATTCAGGAACATAGTATTTAAATAACATAATATAGACATGGTACAGCAAACATATACTGCATGTGATCATCCGTTGTTGTGTAGTAAGTAACAAATCAGAGGAACAAGATGTCAGGGAATATTATTATTTCAACCTGCGAATTAATGCAGATCTCTTAATAATTGTATGCTATTAGTATACCATTACAGCTGTGTTCTTTGCACTGTTCTTCAGAATGCAACTTGATTGAAGGAGAAGATCATGTAGAAGTAAATGGAGAAGTTTTCCAGAAGCCCTTTGTAGAAAAGCCAGTTAGTGCCGAGGACCACAATGTTTATATTTATTATCCAACATCTGCTGGAGGTGGAAGCCAGAGGCTCTTTCGAAAGGTGAGGTTATGGTACTAAAGCTATTGAAATGCTTTAGATGTCTAACAGGATTGCAGAGTAATTCTGCCATGCTTGCTTAGGAATAGTGGCAGATCAGAGAAATTTCAGGAGAACATGTAGGTTGAATGAAGGCCTACGTTTCTTGCAATAGACAGCTAGCTACTGCAGATTCTTAGCACACACCAGGAATGTAGTTCTAGAGTCTTGCAAAAATGTTTTAGCAACGGTCAAAAGTTTGCTTCATTTAGTAAGTGTTTTTGCAGTACAAGTGTGTTCTCATGCAGTAGTCTATGAGTTTTTTTAATGGAAAAATACATCTTTCAGATTGGCAGCAGAAGCAGTGTTTATTCTCCTGAAAGCAGTGTGAGGAAAACAGGCTCCTATATTTATGAGGAATTCATGCCTACGGATGGAACTGATGTGAAGGTATGACAACCTACATTCTTATTTATGAAGTGCTCAAAGAGCTTGTCATTTCTAAAGTTAATAGTATATCTTGGTCAAGGATTAATTTTAATTAAGTTTTAATACAGTTCATAAGTAAAGAATGCAATTCTGATTCTAGCTAAACATAATACTTGTAATGTAGAGCAGCTGTGCATGCATTGTAAGAATCAAGTGCCAAAGGCTGGCTACCCAACACAGTGTCTTTTTCTTGTATTAGTGCCAGAACAGCATCTCTTCTTTGCCATGGTAATAGACGCTGCTTAGATATTTTATCTGAAGGTTAAAGACTACAAAGAATCTAACTGAAGTAGATCTTGGTATTTAATAAACAAAAGTTACTTGCTAAAATTTTATGGAGTCAAAGAAAATAACCATTGTAGACCTGTAATAATTTTCCCTTTTTCATTCATTTAAGCTCTTAACAGATGTAAAGATTAGGTACCATAAGAAAAAGGTAAAACAGAGCAATAACAAAGTAAGTGTTGAATCAGCCATGCGTGACTTCCTTTCCCTTTGTGTTCATTTTGGCTATTTTAAGCTCATTTCAAAACATGTGAAACCCATATTTTACCAATACTTATTAAATTAAGAGAAGCATTTAGTCCTGCAGCCAGATTTCCATAAGTAAACTGAAATAATTCTCAAAGTAACCAGTTCTCCAGGTTCTGCAGATGTTTTGGAGAAGAAAACATTTACACCTCTGTGTCCTCATAACTGAGAAATTATTTTTTATTAATTGAGTTTTTATAATGACTCGTTTTCTTGTTTTATCGTAGGCTGTCAGTAACTGATGAGTGTTCTCGGAAGGGAGAGAATGCCACTGAGGAAGATGCTTTAGTTTTAGATGCTGTAGTTACATGCATACATTCTGCAAATTTATGCAATATAATTTAAATAGACTGGATCAAGAGCTCCTGTTTTTTCAATACAGGTGTACACAGTAGGTCCAGACTATGCTCATGCTGAGGCCCGGAAGTCTCCAGCTCTGGATGGCAAAGTAGAAAGAGACAGTGAAGGAAAAGAAGTGAGATATCCAGTCATCCTGAATGCAAGAGAAAAGTTAATCGCTTGGAAAGTATGCCTTGCCTTTAAGGTAAGCTGATTGCTTTCCTGTCAGATCAAACATTTAGAGTTAATTTTTTGTTGCATGAAACTTTGTTTTAGTGCATGAGACAGCAGTGGTAATTGCTGCAGCACTCCTAGGAAGGTGAAAAGTTAAACTTCTATTTCTACTTCTTTTTTTTTTTAATCTTTTCTCAGTGTATTGAAAAGTTCTCAGTAAACTGCTTGTGCTGCATTAGTTCCCTGAATTTACATGTTGCTATTGTGTTTTGCTAGCCCATAGTGTATCTATTTTGTGTATATTTTCACACATTTTGATAATAGTTTCTAAGTCAGCAAAACACAGTTTCAATAAAGTTTTTGTAACTGCTGTTTCCTAGTATTTATGTCAGATAGAAATTATTGTTAATTTGGTAATGACATGATTATGTGCTTATTTGACTAAATTGATAGTAATTTGATAGTTTCCATTTCTGTATAATTTCAAGATTGCTGTATAGTTGTAAGGATTCTTTTGTACAAAACTTCCTTCAGTCTCTCCCCCTCCTTTCACCTGTTTTATAAAAAGGCTTTCAGTCTATCTCTTTAATCTGTGTGTGACCGTGATGGCATTCTGGAACATATAGGGTATGAGCTCTATCAGCAAAGGAAATTTTGAGATCTTAAAAGCATAAACAGTTGAAATTGCTTTTAGTATCCTCTGCTAATA
Organism: Turdus rufiventris; assembly: GCA_013186435.1. Taxonomy (NCBI): domain Eukaryota; kingdom Metazoa; phylum Chordata; class Aves; order Passeriformes; family Turdidae; genus Turdus; species Turdus rufiventris. The sequence continues at coordinate 313,405 of PYHW01009435.1, forward strand.
ATGTCAATAGTATGTTAATGTCATAACTATCTTGTAAAATTTTGACAAAATCGTTTTTCAGGTTTTTTTGTAATTTCTTGCCTGCCATCCTTAAAAACTGTATGTAGTGGGAAATCACTAGGGGGATTTATAGGCCCATGGCTGCTGTAAGACTTGAAGTTTGTGCTCATGTGAACTTGACATTCAATACTACTGCTAGGGATATGCAGGAAGTATAAAATCAAGTTGGGGATAGAAAGTGAAGAAGAGGAAGATGTTTGGATAATGTGGGTTCCTTGAAGGTGTCGTGGAACTGACATAAGATACTATGCGTAAAGTGTGTCATGTTTTCAGCTTAATACCCTGTTGAAATATGAAGCTTGTTTAGAATAAGCAATTCTAAGTCACTTTAACTTTTATTCTTTAAAACAGCAAACAGTTTGTGGCTTTGATTTGCTACGTGCTAATGGACAGTCCTATGTTTGTGATGTGAATGGCTTCAGTTTTGTGAAAAACTCCATGAAATATTATGATGATTGTGCTAAGATACTGGGGTAAGCCTTTTCTGATTTATTTCAGGTTTACTTATTAACTCCCTTGCATATTACTGTAGTTTATGTACTGCCAAATTTCTTATTACTATTATTTACTTATTACTATTAATATTACTTCTTATTACAATTAATTATTTATGAGAAATAAAATGTCACATTAAAAGTAAATAACATAAGTAATTTAAAGGTATGATTAAAGAGAATCCTACGTCAATAAATAAGTACTAACTAAGTTCCTTATTCCTAAAATTATCCCAGACATATGAATGTTGAAAAGTGCTTTAAGCTAACTGCGTAAGTATTTTGAAAGCAAGATTAAGTTCTTAAAGATAGATGGGATCTTTTCAAGTAGTGAAGCATCCCTGGATGGTTGTGATTGCTGTTTGTTTATGTGTCTAAATTGCTGTACATTGTTCGTTGATCTGAAGCTGGTGTTTAGTTGTGCAGTTGAGGATTTCACACTTGTAAAACCAAACTGAAATAGAATCAAGGTGTCTTCTATCTTAGCATCTTGTCTCTGCCACTGGAGGCAAAAAAAGTATTTTGTAGGATCATATGGAATTGGGTACAGAACTATATGCCAAGGAAATGTTCTCAAAGTAGTCTAAGCCCATTGTGGATGTCTTTACAGTAAGATTGCACTAATGAGCTACAGCATTACTTTTTACATTATCTAATTGTCTGGAATCTTACTTTTTTAAGGATTTTGAAAGTTTATTCAAGATTTTTAGGAATTATATTTTGGCTTATTGTACTTTAGGATAGACTTTTTTCCCCTCTGTTACTGCTTCTTGTGTAGATATTAATCTGAAGTTCTGTGGATTTTGATGAAATATTTATGAAACAGAATGTTAGGTGTGCCATCCTTCTTGAGGTAGAGACTGCATTGTCATTTTATAGTTAAGATGAGAGACTGTATTTATTTGTCCAGTTTTATCACAGAAATTTTTGAGAAACTCTCGGTAAAAGATAGAAGTTAACTCTTTGATAAGAACGGCCTATTGATTATTAGACACTTTTAGTTTGGCAGTGAAGCCAGTTGTCTGCATATACAAATGAACAAGACAAATTCCTATCCAAGGAATTATTTAGGAACTGGAATTGAAAAGCTGAAGTTCATTATAAAGACAGGGCCAGTAGTCTAATGTCACTGTAGCTCTAAATTATTAAGTGGTATTTATTATGCAATTAAAAGAAAAACATGTATCTATACATTAATGTGTGCTAGTACTCTAAAACTGCATTAATAAAAATGCATATGTATATAATCTGTTTGATTTGGAGGTTGGCGTGTGTTGTATAAGCTGTGTTTTAAACTTACTTGATGTGGTTTTTTTTATTTTAAACTCTTATTTTAGAAATATCATAATGAGAGAACTTGCTCCCCAGTTTCAAATACCATGGTCAATTCCTCTGGAAGCTGAAGACATTCCTATTGTGCCAACTACCTCTGGAACAATGTAAGGAAATAGTAGCTTTACCTGAATTGTGCAAACTCCCAACGTAACTTTTGTGTGAATCTTTTTTTCTTTTTACAAGGTGTGCCCAGATTGGCCTATGAATGCTTGTTTTGTGTGCTGAAAACAAGGAAGAAATCACAATTGCTATACCAGCAGTCAGAGTTTCTCACCCTTAGTCAAGCTGAGTATAGAACAGCAGATTTTCTAGTGTAGCGTCTGTTGTGCATAGCTTCCACTGCTAATCATTGTTCCAGCACCAACTTAATATGCGCTTCTAATAAACATGCTCTCTCATTTAATGATCCTCAAATTTGTTGTTTTAAAAACTACTTCAAATAGATATTCTATAGTTACCTAAGTCTTAAAATCAGTATTTATATTTTATACCTTGCATCATTTTCAGTTAACCTGTATATTCTTGCATATGCTTCCATCACTTCTGTAGCTATGTCAGATGACTACAACTTTGTCAACTGTCTTGATTGTGGTTGGTTTAGTATTAAAGACCCTTGTGTACAGACTTGTGAAATACAACTCTTGAAATTTCAGGATGGAGCTTAGATGTGTTATAGCTGTAATACGTCATGGGGATCGAACACCAAAGCAAAAAATGAAAATGGAAGTAAAACATCAGAGGTAAATAGAATCTTGGTAAAAATAATTTTCCATATTTTAGAGTGTAGGATTTTGGGCCTAAGCAAGCAGTGAATTAACCAGGAATTGCACAATTGCAAGTTGCTTTTTGTTTTGTTTTCCTCTAAACCTAACAGTTCTAGATATTGCAAATAATTACAAGTGTGTGCCTCTCTTTCTAACAGGACTGGCAACTTGCTTGTGCAGAATTCCTTCAATAAATGCCGTGCATTGTGAACAGTCCTGTTTGATTTTATGGAAAATGCTTTCTATCTATAAATGTCTTTATTACAAATAAGGCAGCAGAGAGTATTTCTGGTTCTCCATTAGACCATAACTTCTGCCTTCTGCTTTTTATTGTAATTATTCTTGTATGCAATGTCGTATTTTGCTAGTTGTTTTCCTCAAAGTTTAATATTAGGCTCTGAATTTCTGGTAGATATCATTGTTATGTTGACATTCATAAGATGACGTATATAATTGACCTGGAACTAGGTGCAGTTTCAGTAAAAAGGAATTATTTATTTTGAGACTACATTCTTGCATTCAGAACATGCTGAAGAAGTGTAGCACTGCTCACTTGGTGGTTTTGGTTCCTACTTCTGTTCAGGATTATTACTGAAGATTAAGAATTTATATAGCTACATATTCAAACAGTATATCATGCAAATATGTAGAATATGGTGTTTGGGTTTTTTTTTTAATACCTAGCAAGTCCATAAGAGAACATTTTCAGTGCTCTTATTTTCCTAACGCATTGAAAGCTTTCTGAGGAGATGGCATTTGTATAAAATTTGGTTTGACCTGCAGGTCTTAACCTTTCAAATACTGTAGATTCACTAATTTTAGATCACTTTAAGAACCTTCTGTTCAAGTAGTAGTAAATTAATTTATTATTGAATTTTTAAAATTACTTTTCTTTATCTTAAAGATTTTTTGATCTCTTTGAAAAATGTGATGGATATAAATCTGGAAAACTGAAACTGAAAAAACCAAAACAGTTGCAGGCAAGTTTGTCTTTATTTTTTTACTATAAGATTTTTTAAGTAGAAATCTATTTATTTAATTAAATTCTGTGTTTCCTTCCTTTAGGAAGTGCTTGATATAGCAAGGCAGCTCCTTGTAGAACTTGGGCAAAACAATGATTCTGAAATTGAAGAAAGTAAAGCAAAACTTGAGCAGCTAAAGACTGTGTTAGAAATGTAAGTGTGTAATTTTCAGGCTTTATAAGAAGGAACAAAAATTGGCTGTATTGACTTTTTTCACCAGTAACTGTGTGGATTGCAATGTTCTCAACCTCATAATAATATAATAATTCAAGCACAAAGTTTTTGAAGAGAAAGGATTTCATGTTTGATATAGGCCATCACTGTTTTTTTTCTTCTTGACTTTTAAATTTAACTTACTGCTGTATATAGTGTCTCAGTATATGCTCAACAAGAGAAGATTACTTTCGTTGATGTCAAATGTAGTCTTCTTGTATGTTTTTAAAATGAAAATACATGTAAGCAGGGTCTGCTTCTTGCAGTGTGGCATAATGATATCTGATAGAGCCAGTAAGAGCTTTCACCATGCTTACTTGTCTATTTACAGCAAACTTTGAGCATTGAAGATAAATAAGTGTTCTGTACTAACCCTGAAATATTTAGTACAGTAATTTCACAACTATAAGGCGCACTGGATTATAAGGCGCACTTCTGGGTGATGGCAAATTTCCGAACTTTGTCCACATGTAAGGCACACTGGACTATAAGGGACACCTTTTTTTTTTGCAGTGAGGATCCATGCGCAACAAAGTAACAAATTAGTAACGGAATCGCCCGATCGCGGGGTTTACTGGCAGGTGCTTAATTTGCAAACATTTTTCACAGATTGGTGTAGCCTTTAAAAACAGCCCCAGGTGCCCTCCCCGTGCGGGGCCCCAGCACTCCCGCCCTCCCTGGCGCCGGCTGGTGAGGCGTGGCTCAGGACGGCCGCGGCTCGCAGCTTGGGGCTGCCCTTGGCTCGGGGTGGCTTGCACTTCTGGGTTGGCCCAGGGTGGCTGCAGCTTGGGGCTTCTGCAGCTGCCTGCTCCCTCCTTCCCTGTGCCACCCTGGTGCTCCAGGAGCCCAGCGCCGCCCCGGCGCTCTGCCTGCCCTGGGAGCCCCAGCGCTCTGGGAGCTCCGTGCCGCCCCAGCACCACGGGAGCCCCTGCCTCAGGACCCGTGGCCACCCCAAGCCAACCCAGAAGTGGGAGCTGAAGCCGCCGCGGGCCGCGGCAACTCCAGCACTGCGGGAGCCCTGTGCCCAGGCCTCCCGCGGTGCCAGGGCTGCCGCATCTCAGGGCGGACACGGCTCCCACTTTCAGGTTGGCAAATTTCTGCACACTTCCGGGTTCAGACCAAAATTTTTGTCAAAACGGTGCACCTTATAGTCATAAAATTACTGTACAGTAAGATTATAAGCTGCACCGTTTTGACTAAAATTTTGGTCTGAACCCGAAGTGAGGCTTATAATCAGGTGCAGCTTATATATGGACAGAGAATGAAAAGTTGCTGTTTCAGTTCAGAGGACAGGTGTCTGCTGAGAAAGGCAGGAGCTTCTCTTTGAAATGGAGAATGTAAACCCCCTTCTTCCAAATTATTATAATTATTTAAATCAAGGGGCTTTCAGGCAAGGATATGGGAATCAGGAATAACAGTTCTTTTCTAGGGAAATTAAAATAGAAATACAGTACTACAAAGAAACAAACCCCAAACCCTGACAAAGTCAGAGTACAACCTGACACCCNNTCAGGCAGGGTGTTGGTAGCAGTCCCATTAAATGGTGGCTGCATCCTCTTGCAGTGACAGATGTGATTCAGTTGGAGCAGTGCTCCTGCACAAGGTGCAGTTTCCCTCCGGAGGTCCAGTGGTGATGTGGAGAAATCTGATTTTCCTCTGGAGTCCAGTGGAGAAAAGGGCTCCCTTAGTGTCCCAAAACCTCTGTTTTTATCTTGGTAAGAAATGTTGGGCTCTTCCCCCTGTCTGGAGCAACTTCCAATG
>PYHW01009435.1:319103-375168 GCA_013186435.1 Turdus rufiventris
GAAAAGATAAAGAACAATGCCCTGCCTGGTTTCAGTGGATGGCCCATTAGCAGAATATCTGCCGTGGAGATAAGGATCACTGCCCCCAAGCCCAACAGATGGTGATAGAATAGATATATTTTGTCACACTCTGTATTGTAACGTGATATATATAATCAGGTGCGGCTTGTATATGGACAAAGAACGAATAGTTGCCCACACCTGGAAGTCTGGCTTATAATCAGGTGCAGCTTATAATCGTGAAATTTCTGTAATTAAAAACAACTGTAAAAACTGAACCACCCAAAGAAAACAACAGAAAAGAATAAGTCTTCAAAGCTGGTTAAAGATCTTAGACTGTGAAATGATAATAGGAGTTTTTAATTTAAAAAATATCAGGAAACAGGCCGTTATTATTGGAATTTGTATTAATTGTTTTATATACTGAGTTTTACTTGAGAACTTAAATGACTATAAAATCAGTAGTCGTCTGCACTCTAAGACCCATTTCTGGATACTGATAACCACTGTAATTTTGATCTGTATAGATAAATTGCTGCATGTCCAATACTTTATGCTGTTGAGGGGAGTGGGGTTCCAGTTTTATGTTCAGTGTTGTAAAAAATAGAATTAGTTAGTATTTTAAGATGCTTCATTTTAGCATAGTAGTTATTTGTGCTAATTCTGTGCTTGTTGAGTTAATCTTTATTCTAAGGAGTGCATCAATAAATGTTGGTCAAATGCACAAATCACTGACCAACAGAGGTTTCTCATATTCTATTGCAGGATTTTAGCAGTTTTGGAGAAAAATATTTAAAATATTTCTCTGCCTCTTCCCCTCTAATTTTTCCCTGTTCTTGCTTAAGGTATGGGCATTTTTCAGGCATAAATCGCAAAGTTCAGTTAACATATCTTCCTCATGGCTGCCCTAAGACCTCAAGTGAAGAGGAAGGTATTGTATTACTCCAGTACTTAATCACTTAATATTATGTGTATATAATAGTCATGGACTTCTGGTATGAGATGTCATGATGTCAAAAAAAGGGAATATTTTGTTTTGAAATAATATTTGTAGGTAGCAGATATCAACAGTATTTTAATATGCTGAACTGTCACATAAAAGTCTGTAATAAATTTGTCTTCTAACCCTGCTCTTTTGCAACAGAAGAGTAGCATGAAAAAAAACTTCAGTGATTCATCAAAGCAGTGTTTTGAGCCAATATAAGAAAATCCCACTCAACACTTATTATCTTTAAAATATTTGCAAACTGGAGGATGTTTAGCATCCAATTTGTTTTAATTTTTCTGTCTGGGTTTACTTTTTGCTTCAGATTCATACTAAATATTTTTCATGTATATTCTCTTCATAGTTTTATTTTTTCAGTTTTTCTCTGTTTAAAGTGCCCATTTAGTTCACCAGGTCAATATTTCCTCAATGTTAGAATGCTAATAAAGAGTCATAATGTTGAAGAGATCCTTTGACAAAGCTTTTCATAGACCAAATATTTTTTGTTCATTTAGGAAAAAAAAATTAACAGTATACTTCACTACTAAGCTCTTCTCCCTGTGTACCATTAGATAATAGAAGAAATGAGCCATCCCTACTTCTGGTTCTAAAATGGGGAGGAGAGTTGACCCCTGCAGGCAGGGTTCAAGCAGAGGAGCTTGGAAGAGCTTTCAGGTGTATGTATCCAGGCGGACAAGGTAAAAAGAAAATTATAATAATAATTTTCCAAAAAAATCAACTGAGTGTCATAAGTCACTTTTGAAGATAATCAAGTGCAAGATGAGAGTTTGAGCAAAATGTTTGTTTGGTAGGAGATTATGCTGGATTTCCTGGATGTGGTTTACTTAGATTACATAGCACTTACCGACATGATCTCAAGATCTACGCTTCTGATGAGGGACGAGTTCAGATGACTGCAGCAGCTTTTGCAAAGGTACATTGTGAAATAGTATTTTCAGTTCTAAAATTCTGATATTCTCAGGTTTGTTTTTTCTTTTGAAGTCTAGGAGAGATTGACAGTGTATTAGAAAAAGCTATTTTCAAAGAGTAGGTCAGTGTGAAGAAGTATCCAAATAATGTTCCAAACGTTTGAAATTCTTTGAGCAGATGAAGACAGTTTTTAATTAAACAGTGTGAGGCACTTCTGTCCTGCAAGGCTCTCCTCCATAAGATTATGGGAACAAGCTAAAGTTTGCTCACTTGAAGTCCTAGGCTCTCATGCAAGTATTTGTCTTGTTCACTTCTCCATGGACCTGTTATAACATCAGATTTCAATTACCAAGACTGCTATCTACCTTTACTTTCCTGACACTTGTAAGACATCCAGGGCAATGCTTGTGCTCAGTAGTTCATCAGTACCCTCTGTCAAAGATTTGTCCTGGGTATTTTCCAGGAATCTTGGTTCCTTGCCATGGAGGGTATCCAGGTACCCAGGGCCAAGAGTACCCATGGAAACAAGGCCTGCAATTAAGTGGCTTTCTACACTGGTGTTAAGAAGGTTTTATCCATTTCCTCTTTTAACTTGGGTGGTCTGTAGCAGAGGCCTACCATGATACTGTGCTGTCTACCTGGCTTCCAGAAGGTCCTATATCTAGTTACAGCAAAGTTTGTGTGAATTATTCTGCCATATCTCTGTAGTTTGAATTAACTTAAAGCTCTGCAAGTCTTCAGATTTCTGTCTTCAGACTTCTGTTTCTCTTATTTGTTTCTCTGATGCATGTGTTTGTACAGAAATATCTGACCTGCTTTGCCTTGGTCAGCAGGCTTGAAGAGACACCACACCATTTCCTGCTTTATTCCAGAGCCCTTCCATTGCCAGAAAAGTCACAAAAGTTTCCAGCTTTCTTCATTTTGGAATTCTCCATTCATCTCTTGTTCAAAGCCTTTGATTGTCCTGTGACTCACATGGCTTGGGTTTTTACCTCTGTGGAGTCTCTGTAAGACTCCACCTATCTGCTGTTTATCCTGCCAGATGCTATTTGATTTGCAAATTCTTCTCATAGCTCCTCTCTGGTAACACAAGGCCTTGAGCAAAGCATGCCACCCATAAGTCAGGCAGCTGTTGCTTCCAGCCTCAGGGAGAAGGCACCTGCACTCCCCACAATCCAAGACCTGAACAGCTGGTGTTGGGGAACATTCTCTGTGACGTGTCACCATCACTGTTGCACCATCTGTATCAATACTGCACACTAGCAATGTTTAGGGAACCATTTCTCTGTAAGTATGTGCATTGTGCCCCTGTTTATCTAACCCATAGCCAAGTAATACCATCTTGAATTTAAAGTAGTGGTTTGGGCATTTTTTAAAAGATACTAATTTTTTCATCTATTTGCCTGAATATTGTTATTGTTTTCTTCAGGGACTACTGGCCTTAGAGGGAGAGCTAACTCCTATTCTTGTCCAGATGGTAAAAAGTGCTAATATGAATGGTCTGTTGGACAGTGACAGTGACTCTTTAAGCAGCTGTCAACATCGTGTTAAAGCAAGACTCCATGAAATTCTCCAGAGAGACAGAGAATTTACTGCTGATGACTATGATAAGGTTAGCATATGATTAGTTTCCTATGAAATAAAATAAATAATTACGAAAATTCCTTTGCAAAAGTGATTTTATGTATCTGTTTTGTAAGATTATTTGAATGCTTGCAAATAGTTTGAACTGTAAAGGTGGCTGTACTAGCTATGGCTGTAGATATTTTATCCTGCGATTTGGATAATCAAAATAGCTACAAAATAGGGCTCCTTCCCCTCTTGCTGCTGCCGCCGTGGGTGCCAGCGGGTTCAATCCCCTCCTGCCGCCGCCGCCGTGGGTGCCAGTGGGCTCCATGCCCCCCTGCCTCCACGGCGCAGCGCCGGGCCAGGGTGAGCAAGCCCAGCGGCGGTGGCAGCCGGTCCCAAGAGGCCCCGCCAAGCAGCAGCACCAAGCTGGGCCACCTGGCTCCATTGGCAGCCCTGAGCGGGCCGAGCCCACACAGCCCGAGCCGAGCCAGTAAACCCCGCCATCCCATGATTCTGTTACTATTTGGCAACTTTGTTGCATGCGAGTCCTCACTGTGAATGACAGAATGGCTTATAATTGGGTGTGGCTTGTGTATGGACAAAGAACGAAATGTTGCCGACACCCGGAGATGCGGCTTATAGTCAGTGCGGCTTGTAATCGTGAAATTACTGTATATACCAAGTTTTAAACGTTTTCCCAAGTTGTCTTGGAATAAAATAAATGGTTTTATGAATTCTCGTAGTTACTCACCTTTACTGTATAGAATTAGTTGCTCCATGAATTTCCTATTACCTTTGAATCTCTAATAAATGGTACTACATTTTGATATGTTTTCTTAATGTCTCAAAGATAATAGATAATTGATAAATTATTAAAAATATTCATACCAACCTGCTTGAGTGCTTTTTCTCCAATATTTGTTACCTTTGATATGTTTCATCTTATCTCACTAGGTCTTTCAAATTTAGTCTTATCAGCTAATTTTGTATTTATCTCAAATTGTAGCTCACTCCATCTGGAAGCATCTCACTGATAAAATCAATGCAAGTTATTAAAAATCCTGTAAAGACATGTGACAAGGTGTATTACTTGATCCAGAGTTTGACTTCTCAGATCAGGCAGAGAATGGAAGACCCAAAGTCTGCAGGTACTGAAACATTTTTTTTGTACTTGTATTTAGTTGTACTTATATTTAGTTTCTCTAGTTAACTTACATGAAAGAGATTTGCAACATAACTTTTCTTACTAAACTTTTTTTCAGCAGAACATTAATCACCAATAATGGATTAAATATTTTCACAGTCTGATTTCATATGCACAGTTTTGAAATAAAAAAGCATGAGGAACGTGTGGCAGTATTGCAAAAATTTTTGTCTTAGTTATTTGAAACTCAGCATGCCACTAAAGTAATAGAAATAGTTGATGGTACTAAGGCTAAGCTGCATGGGTACATCTTATACTTAAGGGTCAGGGGTGCATTTCTGCAGCAGCGTGTTTTACTGTCATAGTGGAACTATGTAATTGTGATGCTGTCAGCACTAAAATTAGTATTATGCCCGGTTGTGCTGCCTTCTCAGTAGTAATGCAATTACAGTAATTTCATGACTGTAAGGTGCACCCTTTTGACTGAAATTTTGATGGAAACCTGGAAGTGCGCCTTATAATGCGGTGCGCCCTACATATGGACAAAGTTGGGAAATTTGCCAACCCGGAAGTGCAAGCCACGGCCATGCCACGGCAGCCCCAAACCGTGAGCTGCAGATGCCCTGAGCCAACACAGAGCCGAGGGAGGCACGGCTGCGCTGAGCCGCGAGCTGTGACTGTGCCGCGGGAGCCCCAAGCCTCAAGCTGTGGCAGCCCTGAGCCGCAGCCACACCGCGGGAGCATAACTGCGCCAGCCAGCACCGGGGGCAGGCGGGAGTGCCAAGGCCCGCGCATGGGGAGGGCATCTGAAGCTGCGTTTAAAGGCTACACCAATCTGTGAAAAATGTTTGCAAATTGAGCACCTGCCAGTAAGCCCCACAATCGGGCGATTCTGTTACTAATTTGTTACTTTGTTGCGCACGGATCCTTGCTGGAAAAAAAAAAGGTGCGCCTTATAGTCAGGTGCGCCTTATATATGGACAAAGTTGTTGTGAACTTACTGTAACTTCTTTTGATCCTTCTGTAACTTGTTTGACACTACTGTGTAATTAAAATGTCCTTTTGTTACTTGAATGGCTTAATTAAGTAATTTTAATAAGAGATACGTGTCTATGCAGATATTCAGCTGTACCACAGTGAAACTCTAGAACTGATGTTGCGCAGGTGGGCCAAGTTGGAAAAAGACTTCAAAACAAAAAATGGAAGATATGATATTAGCAAGATTCCTGATATTTATGACTGTATAAAATATGATGTGCAACACAATGGATCATTAAAATTAGAAAACACGATGGAATTATATAGGCTTTCAAAGGCTTTAGCTGACATTGTAATTCCTCAGGTAAGCATTTTCAGTTATCAAATACAAGTGTAGAATAAATGCTTTTAAAATATTTTTGTGAAAATACTTACTTTGTATTTTTTTCCAAAGCTTCCGCATTTTGCAATAATAGAAGTCTTTAACATTATCTCTTATTTTTCAGTAGCAAACTGACTGGAATTTTTTACAAAAAATTTTATTAATAATTAATTTAGGGTGTGAACATGCCTCCTTCCTTTACAGCAGGATATCATATGGTTCATATGCACCATGCATCATAAATTTAAAGGTTGCCTTTGTGAATAAGTCTGTATTCTGAAATTGCTTTTCATTTCATTTTTCCTGTTGATTGAAATTTAATTTTTGGCCTCTTTGCAAATGACACTGTTAATCTTAATCTACGTAATTTAACTAATTTTAAACAATTTTAATTTAAAAAACCTTACTGGTTTTTGAAAATGCTAACATTCCATGATGTGAATGTAGATTTCATAGCATTTCAGGCCAGAAGTGGACAAGTTGAACTTATGTGCTTTGCAAGCTGTTAAACTCGGGTTAGGTCTAAAATCTTGTAAGTGGCAGGACATGAAATTGATTTGTGATAACAGGATAGAACTGACTAAAGCTTTCCCCAAGTGTCCCTGCAGTTACAGAGCAGTGTTGTAACTGAGGTGTTTACCCAATATATTGTGTGCAGCATGTGAAGGAAGTTCTTCCTCTCCCCATCTCTCAAACTCCTTGACATGGAGGACAAAAATAGTAGTGATGCTTAGAATGCATTGTGGTTCTCTTAAGCTGAAATTTTGAACAGAAAATTAGAGAAGAGCAGGAGGTTAAAAAAAAATCTAAAAACCAGAACATTGTGGGGACAGGATAGGAGATGGAGATGGTGACAAGAAGGAGGAATGACTCCATAGATGGTTTGGTTAAGAAAAAGAGCTTTATCATTCCAGAAGGTAAATCCACTACTTTGGTTTAACTAGTGAAGGAAAAACTTTTTCTCTGTATCAAATCAAACAGGAAAAATGCAAACTGCTTGTTAGTTAACACTACATCAGTAATCATATGCAGTAAAAATGTTAAACAAACAAAAAACAATGGTTTGTAGCCAGAGCAAACTAATAAATGACTAATTTGCTTTGAATTAGAAAGCTTTTTAATCTTTAACTGAATTTTAAAAGTCAGTTTGTTTTTACACAGGAATATGGTATTTCTAAAGCTGAGAAATTGGAGATTGCCAAAGGTTACTGCACTCCTCTAGTCAGAAAAATACGTTCTGACCTTCAGAGAACTCAAGATGATGACACTGTTAATAAGCTTCACCCTCTGTAAGCCAGTTACATTAATTCCCATTAAAAATAGAGATATTCTATAGCTTTCATATTTGAAGTATCTTTTTTGCTCATAGAAATTATATAATTTATATTTTTATTAACAGCTATTTAAAAAATAGGGACACATCTTATCTTGGTCTAATAACATTTTTCTTTTTTTTAAAGCTACTCTAGGGGTGTGATGTCCCCAGAACGCCATGTTCGGACCCGGCTATATTTCACTAGTGAGAGTCATGTCCACTCTCTGTTATCCACCCTTCGTTATGGTGCCTTATGTGATGTAAGTTTGTTGAAGCCCTGATATTTCGGGAAAAACCTGAATCTTTCTCTGACTGTATCAATTGAAACCTTAACTGTCTTTGAAATTTATCACATCTTTTTCAAACATTTGATTTTCAGTTACTTGTGGAGAAACATACTGCAAGTTCACATTAATTGGCCTGCTCATTTCCACCAAAGTAATGCTGTGTTCCAATGGCTGTATGTGTTAGAATCTCAAATAGATATGGAAAGTCCAGATATTTTTTGTTGTCTTCTGTTGTCACCAATAATTTTTCCAACTTCTATTCTCAAGTTATGATTCAGGGTTCTCTTGAATTTACTTTTGCACTGGCTTGCTATTTTTGACCATCGACATACTGTCAAGATGTCCCTACCGAATTTTAATGCTCATAGAGTACTCTTTCTTACTCTTCTGTACTGTTATAGTGCACTACAAAGGTGGTGCATTATTGTCCATCTGATAGTCTTTGACACTGAAAAAGACAAGGTCTCCAGATTCAGAAATTACTGAGCTGTCGGAGAAGATATGTGCAGCACCACAAACCTATCTGCTTGTGAGATACAGCTTGACTTACACACTAGTTTTCAAATTGTTATATTGACATACTTGCTTCAGGTGATGGATGACTAAACTCAGCATTTATAAAACTGTGACATGCTACAACAGGTACACTCCAAGTTTAAGTCTGATAAACTTTTGATTTTTCTTGAAGGTGGATTACTAAATGGTTTCTTTCCTACAGAATGAACACTATTGATTTAAGTAGTTTGGGATGTCATGGTTGTACCTCCTCTACATGCTAAAAAGCTTCGTTTACTCTGACTGATACCTCTGTTAGTTTGCTATCTGAAAACTTTTTTCACAATACGCTAGCTGAAATGAATTTAGCACATAATTAGCAGGTCTCATCAGTGCCTCTGTCTACATATCATTGGTGAAAAAACATGAAAGACACACTGAAATAACATGCAAAGAGTTCTGCTCTTCACTTTTCAGTCATTTGATGAACAATTTTAAGTCGCTCATAGAGGTTTATAATTGTTTTTTTCTTGTACCTCTGCATTTTCCTTAGCTATGATGCTATGAAAATATGTGTAAATCATCAGTCTTTTAAAGAAAATAGCGGAGTTTTATTTATTGATGCTTTTTTTTTCTCCATAAGGAATCAAAAGATGAGCAATGGAAACGAGCTATGGATTACTTAAATGTAGTCAATGAACTTAATTACATGACACAGATTGTCATCATGCTTTATGAGGATCCAAACAAGGTATTTTAAAGGAATAAATATCTTCAGAAATAAGTAGCGCTGAACTATGTATTAAAGTATAAACTTAATTATTTTACTTCAGGAACTTTCTTCAGAAGAACGTTTTCATGTAGAGCTGCATTTCAGTCCAGGAGCTAAAGGCTGTGAAGAAGATAAAAATTTACCATCTGGATATGGATATAGACCTGCTTCCAGAGAGGTAATAATTATGCCTTTTTATAAAGCAAAACTTAGGTTTTTTGGGTATGGATGTACCGAAAATAAACAGTGTAAAATTTTTATGTAAAAAAATACAAATGTGATTTTTTTTTTTTTTTAGAAAAATGTGCCGTAAAAGATAAGTAGTCCCAATGTTTTCCATTTTGAATGGGCACTGAGGTAAAGGACACAGACAATTTGGATGTTCTAAGACTTTGCCAGAATTTTTACTAGAAATACAAAATACTCTAAGAAAAGTGGTATCAGCATTAGAGGGTCACATGAATAATATTCTGGGAATTAAAAGACATATTTAAGAAAGTAGTTTGGCATGTTTATGAATACAGATTGTTGAGGAAGGATTGATATTTTCTGAGGTACATGGTCAGGTAAGTGCAGTTACCTGCTTTTTTGAAAAAGGAATGAGAGCAAAGCTTGGCTGGAATTCTTCGAAATAGAAGAAGAAAGAAGAAACAGATTATTATGTAGATTATTGAAGTCTAGAGCAGCTTTTTCAGTAATATGTGGTTTACACCTTGTATTTTAAAAATGAGCTTCTTTTATCTTTATGCAGAATATTTGTGTAAGAGCCACTCTGTCTACATGTTTGAAGGTGTGCAGATAAATTGAAGTTGAATTATGTATTTTCTGTAGAATGAAGGCTCGAAGAAAACCTCTCATAGAAATGATAGTGATGAGGAGGTGCACACTCATAAAAGAGATGAAATGGATCGATCAGTAGTGATGTTCAAGCCAATGGTGTCAGACCCAATCCACATACACAGGAAGTCACCCCTCCCAAGATCCAGGAAGATTGGTTCTGTTGAAGTAAGTGTTTGTGTTCCAGATAATTTCTGTCAAAGACATTAACTTTTGCTTGTTTTTAAGAGAACAAAACAAAGTGTAATTCTGCTTTTGATTATACAGGAGCAGCATGATACATCTCACAGAAGGTTTGCCTTTACTCAGTGGGAAATCCTCCATATCAATAATTTCTCTAAAGGGATGTTTCTATTTTAAGTCCTTTTTGAAGGACTTAGTTCCTTTTTTTAACGCCATTTTAGAAGAGTTGATATTTGAAAATGAAGACTTTCAGTCTAAACCTACCTCTACAGATTAACATACATTGCATTTCTATTCATCCTTATGAGATAGCTACTACTGAGAATTGAGCAAACTTTCAGAGTTATTGTGCTGAAAGGGAACAGAGGGCTTAGAGTGGTAGGGGAGCTGCAGGAGGTGAGACATCTACTGTGTTTGCTTTCACATGAAGTGAAAGTGACTCCACTTGTCAAGCTTTTGAAGGTAAGAAAGATAAAGTGGAAGCCCTTTTTTTAAGTGGCTGGGGTTTCTGTTTCATGAATTCTGTAGGTAATATCTTGAACAACCTAGTTTGCTGTCTTGAAAGCCATGACATCTAGCTGTGCTTCACAGATATGGCTTAATGTCACAGAGGTGAGGGGATGCACAGCTGTATCACTGATACCATTGGGATGGTTAGGTGGAAACTCAGATGTTGCAAAGTCGCACTTCTGTGATATTAATGCTAGAAGCAGACTAACAGCTTCTTATTGCCTCATTTTCAGTTGCTTAAAACCATCAGAAACGAAAATTCATGCCAAAAGCTTTTTCTTTTGTGTTTGTGTTGGGAATGAGTTGTCTGTATGCAGTAAAAGTGTTAGAGATTTGGAAATCACTTGGTTATTGGCAGTATGGAGAGAAAAAGATGCATGATTCCCTTCTGTAAGGATATCTATATAACTTCACATTACTTCCATAAATTAACAGACATAATAAATGTTAGTCTTACATTTTCTATTTCCAAGTTTTTTTGTAAATAAATGCTCACATCATCAATATTTTTGATTTTAAAAGCTGTTTTTGTGATGATCATGCAAACTCCCCTCCTAACTATGAGTTCACTTATGCACAGCTTAATAGTCTATTACTTCAGACTTCCAATCATTTTTATAAATTATATGGAAGTTAACTTTTACAGGATATCAGAAGAACAAATTGCCAGATTTTGACTGTGGAGATAATACATGTTAAAATTGAATGTGTTTCAGCATTCAGAGCTTGCTTAATTGCTGGAAGGAAATAGCTAATTTAAAGAAAATGTACACTATAAAACATTTTTTTCTTCTAAGTAGAATAGGTAGTTTCATGTGGCCTACTGAAATCTGCAAAACTAGTATTTGGAATATTTAATCTAAACAGTATTTTGGAGCAATTTAAAGAAGTCACTGCAACTTAAACTGCAACTGCCTTGAACAATTTTTTTTCCTTTTCCCCCCCTTTTTTCCCCTTATTTTCCTCTTTTTTTCCCCCTTTTTTTTCACTGCCCCTCCATCCCACTCCCCGTTTTTTTCCCCCTCCTGTAAGGCAATTCTGTTTTTACCTAAGTCCATTAATTTGAAAGGATATTGTCAGGTGTGATATTACAGTAATTTCACGATTATAAGGCGCACCCTTCTGACTAAAATTTTCCCCCGAAATCGGAAGTGCGCCTTATAGTCCTGTGTGCCTTATATGATGTACAAAGTTGCGCCATTTGCCACCCCGGAAGTGTGAGCCGCAATGGGGGAGCGCTGCTGCGGGAGCGCCAAGTCACGAGGGGGGGCGGGAGCAGGAGGCCAAGGCCAGCAGGAGCTGCGCGGGGAGGGAGGGAGCTACTGCTGGACCCGGCCATGGCGCGGGAGAATGAGGAGCCGCCAGCTGTGAGGGGAGCGAAGAGCTGCCGGGCGCTGCCAGCAGTAGGGTGGGCGAAGTGCCACCGGCCGTGAGGGGAACTGCGGGAAAGCAGCAGCGCAGCCCCCTGTGGCCACGAGGAAGGGGCTGAGAAGTGGTGGCGCAGGCACCGACCGAGTGAGGGATGGGCGGCTGGCCGGCTCTGCGGAGCTGCGAGGGGCAACAGCATGGCAGCACAACGGAACCACAAGGGGGAACGGCACAGCAAGAGCGCTGAGCCAAGCGAGGGACGGGTGGCATGGCGGCGGCACCGAGCCAAGCGAGGGAACGGCACGGCAGGAGCGTCGAGCCGAGTGAGGGAACGGCATGGCAGCTCTGCGGAGCCACGAGGGGGAACAGCACTGTGGCAGCACGGAGCCGCAAGCGGGAGGCGGCCCCGCGGCTGCACCGAGCTGCGCCAGCCGGCACCAGGGGCAGGCGGGAGTGCCAGGGCCCACTGCATGGGGAGGGTGCCTGGGGCTGCCTTTGAAAGCCTATGCTGATCTGTGAAAAATGTTTCTAAATTGTGCACCTGCCAGTAAACTCCACGATCGCGGATTTCTGTTACTAATTCATTTCTTTGTTGCACATGGTATGGATCTTAGCGGCAAAAAAAAAGTACACCCTGTAGTCTGGTGCGCCTTATACCATCACAAAGTTGCGAATTTTGCCGACTCCCAGGGGGTGCGCCTTATAGTCCGGTGCGCCTTATGGTCGTGAAATTACTGTATACGGAAGTTTTTATCTGGGTTATAGTCAGCAATATTTGCAAAAGGAATGCAACTGTGACCGAGTCATGAAAAGAAAAAAAAAACTGAGTTGTAGCAGTAAAACAAGAATGTAAAGCTCATTGACATTGGAAACAAACTCTGTATTACAAAGAATGTTAATTGCTAATGACACATACTGATGTAGACATGGGGGGTTGCTTAGCCTGACACTGTTCTCTCTTGCAGTCCTGGTAAGGTGTCTAGCATCAGCTAATTTTTAGGACATTTGTAAGTTTGAGAAACTACTACCAGTCAATTTGGTGCTAGTACTACTGAGTCAGCTGTAAAGTCTCAAAGGCAATTTTAAAATTTAAAAAGAAGCTTTCAGATAGGCTTATAGACTAGAAATGAAAACTATTAAGTAATAAATAGGAAAGTTTAATATACTTAGGAGGGGAAAAAAAACCTATTAAACTTTATGTCAAGGGTAACAGAAGTTCTGTTTACAACATGTGAAAAATTCTTAAATTTATGAATCAATTATTGATAGCAAATGTTTTCTTTCATGTCTAATATTAGTCTACTAGAAATTTGATTGAGTTGTAGTAGAAGATATAGTTGGATGAAGAGATAAAAATGAAACAGATAACTTTCTAATATTGCATTATTACTCTTCTCCGCTGTTTAATAGTTTTAAAGGTAGTATGTAAAAGGGTGCAAGCAGATTGGGTTTTTTTCTTTTCTGTTCATTTGGCTCTGTTGAATCTAACTTTGCATGCTTTGCTGTTTTTTGCCCCCTTTCTCACTTCCAGGAAGAGAGCCCCCTGAGTGTGTCTAGCCCAGAGTGTATTGGTACCTGGCTGCATTACACCAGTGGTGTGGGTACTGGGCGTCGAAGACGCAGATCAGGGGAACAAATCACTTCTTCCCCTGTCTCCCCTAAATCACTGGCTTTCACATCCAGTATTTTTGGCTCATGGCAACAGGTTTTTAAACTTTACTTCATTAAACATTTTATGCATTCCAAGCAACAACTGTCTTTAAGGACATCTAATCCCTTGTTACGGATTATGTTTCAAACAATATCTTCCACTTCTTAAAATTACTTGCCAAGAATGTTTGGGGAGAAAAAGAGCAAGTGCATGTTTTTCCACTGAATGTGTTACACACTTTCATAAACATTTGGTTTCTTTATAGGAATTGCCAATGTTACCACAGTAAAAAAGACTTAGTGTACTGCTAATGAAAGAGAATTATGCTTTGGTTTAGTTGTCCTTTAAGACTTTAAAACCAGCATTGCTTAATTTGGTGGTAGGTAAATTAAAAAAAAAATAATTGCAACCAATACCATTTAAAATAATTTATTTGGTACTTCATGTGGCTATTCAAAACTTGTTTTGCATATATATCATATTTTCGGTGGCCTGGTATTAACTATTGCAAGGAAAAAACTCTAGAACTAATAATTCTTGTCATCTAAATCTGGAGATATCTGAAACTCCCAACACAGTACATCATCCATTGACTTGTACAATATTTTGATGATTGTTCTATGTAATGGAGGGTGAGGGGAAAGCAGGGAAAAAAGCAACAGTAAATGTTTTGAAAGCAGCAGTGAAGATCTAAAGCTATTCAGAATGTCAAAATATTGTTTACATGTAGCACAATGGATGGTGTTCTGTAAACATATCCTTTTTCTTTGAAAATTTTCATAATTTATTGTAGAAAATTCTAAAATTATTTATGTTGGAAAAGTTTATATCAGCAAAGGCTGTGAGCATCTGAAGATTATACTGATTGAGCCTGTGCATGGTCAGTGATTGTATGGTATCCTCAATAGTTTGTCTGTCTTTCCTTCCCTCCCCTCCTTTTTTCAATACAGGCGCAGTTTAGGAAAGTGCATTTGGTAAAATGAAATAAAATGTCTCAAATGTTTGTTCTCATATCAATCTTGGTCTGTGTCCTTTCTCATTCTGAATGCTTGCTTTGCACCACCTCATTGCAAGGAACTCATATGTGAAATGGACTCCCTTCAGAAGGGGATATTGCATGATCTCTCATGTTTCTTTTACGTATTTTTACTAACACTTATCATACAGCTTATTAACACCTGTCTGTCTGAAACAGGCTGCTGTATCAAGTTAAATGGATGTTTCATGCTGCTGTTCTATTTTCCCTTATTTTTCTGTTTCTTATATCCAGGTCCTATCAGAAAGCAATAGTAACTTACGAACACCAAGAACTATTCTGGAACAAAAGCAGAGTGGTCTAGGTATGTGCCTACAGTTGAAATTTTGTTTGATGTTATCAGCTTTTCATCTGCCTGCTCTTCTCTCTTGTTGTATATTCTTTGAATAGCTTTTTTGTTAACAGGACCCAATAGTACTTGTTATCAACAACATATGTGCTGAGTATCTGCCGATGAACTGGACAATTTTTTGCAGCAAATTTTTAAATAAGTTATAACTGAAAAGAGCAAATTGTTTGAGACCCTCCATACTACTGATTTTGTACTGCTTACCACAGGTACACAGGATTGTTTTTGACATAAAGCAGGATTTTAAGATAAGAGAAGGTCATTTCTGAATGAGCTTTTGGATTTTGCAAGAATATTTTGGATTAAAATGGCCTGGTCTGGAAACACTTTTCTTGAAAATTTCTGTTTCCTACTGTAGGTAATTGATGAAAGTGAAGATGTTTTTCTAAGGGAAGGGGGATGGGGAACAAACATAAAGTTTCTTGATAGTATCAAGGATTTTGCACATATTCCTCTTTGAAAATTAATTTCTTCTTTCCAGCATTAGAATTAATCATGCTATAATTCAAAGGCTTCTTTCAAATTCTCTTAATTTAAGTGGTGCTCTTCTATTGCGTTATTAAAACAGGCATACATATGACTCACATGCAGAAAAATGAAATCATGCACTACTGTAAATCAATATTGCTTTTTTCATCTGTGTGTCTTTTCATCGGAAACATTATGTATAAAATATGCATCACTTATATACATAAACTAAAAGTAGCTTTTCCTTTATTTGCAAAGGTACGTGTTTTTGGTATGTGTAATCTTTCTGTGATGCTTTTCTTCCCATTATATTTATCCCATAGTAAAATGCATACATCAGGTGCTCTTGTTTACTGAAGTCCTGGTTTTTATCATGTGCTTGCTAAAGTTAAATGAATATTCTTTTGTGTGACACAATATGGCTTATGGAAGTTGATGTATTTTTGTGTAGATTAAGGTATTATATTTGGTGTGAAAGGCTTTTGCCACAGACCAGGCACCAATTTATTTTGGCTATGATTGGTCACATGTGCTAGTAATGTTTCTCCCCACTGGACTGTTATAAGTAATGAAAGGAAGTATTGCTGGTTTTCAAAAAAAAAAAATCTGCTGCTGCTATCTAAAATGTAAAAGTTAAGTTCTGAGTGAAAAATTGCTTCTCCTTTCAACTAGTTGTAAAATGTAAAGGAAAAAAATTGCAACTTTTTTCCCATTCTGTTCATTGTCGTATGTAAGTTTCATTATGTAATCGGTTGGCAATTGCAAAAGTTGTTTTTATATTTTTGTCTGTGACTTTCAGTGATTTGTTTAAACTCTCATTCTAGTGGCAGGAATGCATGAGTTGTAACAAAAGTACTGTCACTTGCATGGAGATATGCAAAGGTTTTCTCAGGAAAGGAAGTCATGTTAAACTTGATTAAAGTTTCAGGTATTTTCAGTTTATAACATTGTCAGTAATGGTAGCTGAAGTCTGAATAGAGTATTTCCACTTTGGTTAAGATTTTGTTAGGGTTAGAAGTATTTCCACATACTAAGTCTGTGGAACTGCGTGAGTACATCATAGCAGCCTGTCATCTCAAAGGCTGATTTGGATGAAAGCAGTGAGCAGTATTTTTCCAGTTTATATTTGTTTCAGGAATGCAGGTTTTCAAAGACACAACTTTCACATTATCATCATCAATCATTATTGTCATCATCATCCTCATTTTGTTTTGTTGTTTTGTTTATATTTACATTGATGCTAACTGGTAACTTTTTTTTTATCAAAAGCGAAAGCAGGACCAGAGCTCACTTTGTTAAAGTCAGTCCTCTCTTTGCACATATAGCAGAGTGTGCAGTTTCATGAGTAGAAAAACAATAAATTATGATAGTTTCAGCCTACAAGTCCCATTCTGACATTACAAGCATATTGTGAACCTGTCCAAGGCACTGCCAAAAGCTGCCTTTTGTGTGGTAAGAGCCATGTGCTTGCATGCTGCATGCATCCCCAATGTGAATGGACGAACACCTGGTTGTTGTATGTATTTTCTCTAACTCCCATCAGGGTCTCACTGTGCGGGCCTGTTTAGCACCTCAGTGCTCGGGGGTTCTTCAAGTGCACCTAACCTACAGGATTATGCTCGTACGCATCGTAAAAAGCTGACTTCTTCTGGCTTCATAGATGGTATGTGCACACACTCGCACATGCACGCACAACCCATGTGCCACATTGAACTTCTAAAGATTTTAATGGAATCCTAGAATCTTTGGCCTTAGTATTAATTTTATGAGTTTCTATTGCTTCTTTATTGCCCATAGCTTGCCTATGTTTAACTTAATAGCATAGTTAATTATTGCTTGTCTTGAATTGAACACCAGATCACAGACTCGTAATGTGCGCCAGGAGATCCCAGCAAGTGCATTTTTTAAGTAAACTGAAAGTTCTGTTTTTAAATTCCTTAATGATTTTAAACTGGTTTTTTATCACTGCTAATTTATCTTGAAATTAAATAAATTATTTGGAGCATATACAAGGAATGAAATGATAAAGTGATAAGTTAAATACTGATGGTGAAAATTTTAGGATTCCTAACTTTTTTTTTTTTTTTTGGTGGGATTTGTATTACAAAGGAGCAGGAGATTCTCAGTTTTGGATAATCTGGCATAGAGAAGAAACTCTCTCACTAGATTTCAGAATGTAAAGATACCAAAGCACACCTTTATAACTCTGAGGTGAAACAGTATCCATGCTGTTTTCCCCCCACTTCACTTCTCAGTATTCAAGTCTAACCTGAATAACCTTGTATGCCAGAATCACCAGCTCATTCTGCTTGTTTTCATACACTTCATTACACATCTTGTAGTTACCAACAATCAAAATTTTCTTCTTTTTAACATCTATTTAGATTTTAGTCCTTTTCCTTGGTCCCTTCTGCATGCCACTCACTTCTAATACCTTCTCATCTGTTCTTTTTACCTTTCTTCTTCCTTTTCTATTTTAAAATCTCCCTCTTTTGGTAGCTGTTACAAATTTCAGGTACCTGTTTTTCTCTTTCTCAGACACCACACGCGGTTCTGCTGTTAAAAGGTTTTCTATCTCATTTGCTCGACACCCAACCAATGGTACGTTTTGCTTTTATTTTAAAACCAAAATCAAAAACAAAAGGTTTCTTGCTTCATCCCTTTTATTTTTATTTCAAATACGGGGTGTACAGTATCATCCAGCCGTCTGTTGTTCCTAACTTCAAGTACAATTCCAAATATATTTGTGATCATTAGATATCCTCAATCCTTTCTTTACCATTCATTAGTATAAATACAACATCAAAATTCATTACTTTGAATAATCCACAAAAAAAAAAAAAAAGAAGTGCTACTGTTAATCATGATCTCTCTAATAAATTATTCTTCAGAAGTTCTTGTTTAATCAGACTGGTATGGTACAAGATACAGACAGTAAAATCTGGTCTTACTAGACATACACTTCTTGATAGCTGCTGCTTCTTCTTTGTCTTCTGCTGACCTGATTCTCTGAGCCTGCCCATTCTAAAATAAATCTCTGAATTGACAGCTGGAGTTTATTACTATCTTCTTGAAGTGATGTTAAATTACAAATGCTAAAACAGAAGCTTTGGTTCCATTCCTGCTAAATTGCTGTGTTTTTTATGGGACAAAAATTTATTTTACCTTCTTATACTTCTCTGTTCATCAGATGTGCAAATTACTTAAATATTGCACTAAAAATCACAGCAAGAAGGCTGTGACTTCTTGAGCAGCATTGACCTCTTGAGCTTCTAGAGTGAGAGTTAACTGTCTTCAGTTTGCAAAAATTCTCATTTAGCACACAGGACAGAGGTATGTCTTTTTCTTCCTCAGCAAAATATTTTGTGCCTCCCTTTCGCCATGATTGAATAGGCCCCAGATATGTCCTGTTCATGAAAAGTAGACTCGGTCGTCAGGATCCACTGGACCTGAATGTAGCTTTTCCAGATTTCTTAACTGCAATTTAAAAACATGCATGACTACTGGCTGAGTTCAGTGATAGTGAAATTGAAGTTGCAGTGGAAATCATCAGTATTTTCATGTTAGATTTAAAATACATTTGCTTAGAAAGAAAGTATTAAAAAAAAAAAAAAAAACCTTGAATTTTGGTTTAGCTTTGCTCGTATTTTCTTACATTAATTTTAAATCCATAGTGACTTTTTTGCACTGCAATGCTTCTTGAAGGAAAACTATAATAAGGCAAAATTTATACCATTAAGATTGTGTTTCATCTAAAAGGCCAAATCTAATGTTTCATCTCAAATAGAAAAGTCAGGAGTCCATTTTTATGTTACGACACAAACCAAACAATATTGCCAAAGCATTACAAGGTCAGAAAGAAATGCATTCGAGAATATGTGACTAATCTGTGGATTACTTTCTGTTCCATTTAGTCACTTTTTTGTGACTCCATTCTTTTAAAAAAGGATCTAAATAGCTTTTAATGATCACTGATTCTGATTCATTTAATGCAGTAGTTTTACCACACATCTTTGACAAGACTAATGCATGCAGTTTGAGCTCCTTTGAGCCCCAAGTATATTGCAGGTTTCCAGGGGTTCTCTACTAACGTAACTCCATATTGATGTTGTTTCATCTGTCCTCTTGATTATCATTTTAATTATCCTTGTCCTTTCACTCTGTTTTTTTCTTACTTTTATGTTGTTATCACACCCTCTTAACTCATTTCAGACTCCCCCCCCCATCTTTAGTTCAAGGAACATGGTGAAACAAGTATCTTCTGAAAGTGCTATACCTTATTTTCTGGGCCTCTGCAGAACACCCACACCTCTTTAGGTGCTGGTCCATTTCCTCTGTGGAATTTCTAGGCTCCAGTGGTATGTCTCTACAGCTTTTGAATCTTAAGACAGCAGGGTAGCTTTTTGAGATGCTGCATTAACCCTCTCATTGTCTTGCCTTTTGATGCTTTAAGAATGCATACAGCCAAAAATCAAAGGCTGCTAGTGTACAGGAAATTGCCTTCTTAAAGGGATACTGTCAGGCTTCTTCATCATAAAATTACAAGTTTATTTCTTGTAACATCATAAAATAATTATCAGAAAGCATTCAAACAAAACATTACACGTAGATTTCCAGATTATGTTTTAAGCCATATCCCTCAGCCATGAAGATACTACAACGATCTGCTGGGATATGACTAGCTGACATCAGAATTATCAAAACTCAACAAAATAATTTGGAGGGGAAATTCATAAAATAAGAATTTTTTTCCCTCTTTTAAAGGGTATGAGTGCATTTTGGAATTACTTTCTGGTTCTCTGTAACATGCACTATAATAATAATAGTTACTAAAAAGTTAACCTGACATTGTCCCACTTTATTAATTGCAAAATTAGTAATATAAATTCTCATTCGAGTGATAGTGACTTCTCTGTCAGGATAAAGAGAAATCTTACATTTTTACTGTAAGGCAATGAAAGGGTTTGTGCTTTACATGCATGCATATAGTTATTTAGGATATTAATATGTATGGCAAGCATCTTAGTGCTTACACTGAAGGTTATCTACTGACTTGATAGGAGAATACAAATTAATAGTACGGTGGTGGTTCTTTTGTACACAAAATCCAACTTTCCATGAAATGCAACACTTCGTTTGTAATTTAAGTGAAGCTGACATAAATACACCTCGGTTGAATATTTGTAGGAATGGTCTCTGAAATTTTAATATAGCCAGGGTGCATCTAAATATAAGTATACACATTTGGGGGTTGAAATCTTGTTGAATTTCTTCTTTATGCAAAGTACTGATGGTGAGCGAATGGGCAACATTGGATATCCCAGGAATATTGTTGCTTATTTATTATTTTATGGGGAAGAACAGTTCACAGTCTTAATGCTATCTCTAATAAATGTACCTTGAACTGAAATTCTAAACATTATTTCATTCACTATTGCTTCTTCATTTAATTGTCTTAGAAGAAATTTACACTATTGAATTGCAAAATTGTAATGTTACAGCTGTATGTTGAAAACACTAATGGACATATTATCCTCTTTGAAATGCAACTGGATGAAGTGCTGGTTATTGAGTTACCAAACTTGAATCACTTTAGAGGACTGCAATTTTTTTTTTAGCCAAGATGTTTAAATGCTTTTAAGTCTGTTAGTAATATGGATGCATGGTTAGTGTATGATCTATACTAACATAGAAAAGCAAAGTCAAATAATTTTTTAGATTTTTGGGTTGCTTTACTTACCTGTTCTAATACATGAAACTTCTAGCCTTTCAATACTGTTTTTAAATGCATAAAGGTAGATGTATATCTGTCTTAGAAAGTAAAACCATGTAACCTCAAGGTAAAAAATGCTAACAGTGGTTTTCCTTTGACATTAAAGACAACAGTTTGTTTTCACAGAATACTGAAGATGATAGAACATGAATTCTGCAAATTTATTTCTTGGAAGATACAGCATTTTTAGCTCTTGTCTGCTAATAAAATAGCTATCCTACTTTCTTGCATGAATGAGTTACCTATTTAGTCTTGTGCCAGGTATAAGAATGAGTAGGAGAAATACTACCTTTTCCTGACTTTTTTTTTTAAATGATCTGTTAAGTTTGTCTTAAAGGGAAATTATCTTTCATTAACTGATTTGGGAGTAGAGCACAGTTCTCATGTTTGAATCATTTGTGTACACATGTACTTCATCTGTACACAGGAGGAGTATCCCATGGTATGTTACACAGTATCTTTAGCTGGAATTTGGCTCATCTTGTTCCAACTCTTGTAATACTAAATTTCCATGATTTCAAGAGACTTACGCCTGCACAAGCTAATGTAAACTAAGCACTTTTTATCATGTATTAATGTGGTAGCTTAAATCCCGTCTTATGTTTGGAAATCTCTTTTTTTATTATTTTTCTTTTAGGTTTTGAACTGTATTCCATGGTGCCTTCTATTTGCCCTTTGGAAACTCTACACAATTCCTTGTCTCTGAAGCAGGTGGATGAATTTCTTGCTTCTGTTGCTGCACCATCAAAGGAAAATCTACAGGAGACATGTACTGGTTATAGTTTGTAATTATGTTAATTATGTTAAGTAATGTCTAGTTCATCTTTGCAGTGTTTTGCAGCTAACAGGTAAAATAAGGATACTGTTTTTGAAGAAAATGAGAAACATAGATAAACTATAATTTTACATTTTGCACTATCTTTGTGAGTATGGACACATAATTAATTGAAGTAATTTCTCTGTTAGCTGAAGTAGTAAATTAAGGATTTAATGAAATCATAGTTTATTTCTTTTATTATTGCATTGACTTCTCTGTACTGTCCACACTCAGCTGAATTACAGGTAATGCTTTTCAGGTAGCATGCAGTAATCCCAGCTTTATACTATACAGCAGTACCTCAGCAGAACAGTGTTGCATTTACACTTCAAACTTCATTATTTCCTGTTTCCTTCAGTATTACTTGGGGTTTCACCTGTAAAGTGCTTTCCAGTTATTTAGTTTTTTAGCACTTTGTGCTGCATGTTTAAAATTTAGGCGATCTTGAAAGGAAATACAGCTGAATTCTATCGATGTGCTTGTGTCTGGGGAAATGATTTTCCAATTTTGATTTTACTGCTCTGTCTTTGGAAGTGGTTTCAGTTAGGTCAAATTTACCACATATTAAGGATGCTTATAAATAATGTGTCACCTCATTGAAAATCATTCTTCTTAAGGAAGTGTCTAAAAACTTACACTTTGATCAGGAAACTTGTACTTGCAAGTACTAATGCAACAGTATCCTACCTGTTAAGACTTTTCCCTTTTTTCTGCTACAGGATTTTTCCTTTTTTCCCCCATTATTTTATATACTTTAGATTTTAATCAGCAGCTTATTTGATGTGGTAGGCCTCCTATATTTACAATTCAAGAAAATTGATATAACTGAAAAAGACCTCAGAGAGGCTTACAAGTATATGAAAATTCTCATCTATTTAAAATGTCTTTTTATGGTTAGGAAGTTTTTTCCTAACACAGGTTAGGAAGTTGGCCAGTCTTCAAAATAAGTTCAGAATTGAGAGTATACAAGATGAAGAAGTATTGAAAAGCAAAACATGTCATACTCCTAGTGTATGGTTGTCACCTTTCTACCAAGGAGTGATTGGAAAATGATACAATTAAAGTCATAGATGTTTGGTTCTCCTGCTTTCCTCTACTGTTTGGAGATTGTCTAGAGATTAATGCATTGTGTGCACTTTTCACAGACGTGTTGGACTTAAAGCCTATTCAGATGCAATCTTCATAACCTATAAGAAACAGCACTAATGCTTTTGCCATCTTGTGGCAAGGCACCTGTTACTGAAATGCTGCCTTAACAGCATGAACTTACTGTGTTGCTTTTTGGGGTAAAAAAGAGATTTTAAGACTTGTCTTTCATGTTAGGAAGTTTTGGCAGTAAAGTCAAAAATTGGTAGCTGAGCAGCTGGTTGTATAAATGTGGTATCTATTTTGCTGAATGGATACAAAGTCCTGTGAGTACAGTCTTGACATCTGGTTTAGGTGAGAATACTTCTATTATTAATGATTCTTCTTTTCCCTACCATTTTAGCTTCTCCTGCTCAGATGATGCCCATTTCAGGAAGAAAAAATTCTTTAAATACATTTACCCCTGCAAAAATTCAACCAACTCCACTTGAAACTTTGCCGGAAAGGCTAGCGGTAGAGAAACTAACCTTATGTAAGTAAATTGTCAAAAGCAGAATGGCTAACGATTATTTCTGATAGTCCAATTCTTCCTTACATGTTACATGACTTAGGGCAGCTGTTTCTTAACATTCCCTGCAGAAGTAGAATAATTTTGTGGGTCAGTGAGAACTCACAGTAAAACAGTGTTAATAGTTACTTTCTCTTATCCTCTGAATTGTTTCATTTGCTACGGCCTGAAGTTCACAAGCTTTTGCTTCGAAGTATGACAGCTGTCTTCAAGTAAGACAAAGTAAATTTTTTAATTTAAATGGCTGAATTTCGAATGTGTTTTCTGAACACCTGATGTAGAGCTCTGTGACTCTATTCTGACTAAAGCTGCCAATAACATGATGATGCATTCAATCATTAATATGTTCAATCTGATCTGCTGGCCAGATACACTGTCTGGTTTAGGATGGTTGTGCTGTTTAGAGACCAAATTTCACTTGTATTTCTAATTTCATTAGATAGTGTAGCTTATTTGTTTCTGTGCTAGATAACACTTTTCTTGCCTTTGATGCTTTTTAGCATCAAAGTGTGAAACCTAATGCTTCTTTTCTCTCTGTCTGTACAGCTACCCTTGGATGTTCTGTTAATGTATCTAATACTAAACCATCTCTTGAAGAGGCCTCACTTGATGCAGAACTTTGTTGTGAAACTGTTTCTGAGAAGAAATGATCAGACAAAACTGGAAACAACTCCTTAAATGGTTCTTTAGTGTGCATTCAGGCAAATTACTGAGCTGTCAAAAGCCATTCGTGTCTGCATCTGCAATTCATAGTGCACTTAAGAATCTTTACACATGGTTAATTAGTGTGAACAGTATTTAGGTAATTTCTAAAACAAGTCAGGAAATACACTTAAGAGTTTGAAGAACCGCACACTTTTTAATGGACAAGCTGCACATGAACCTTTTCTGTGTCTTCAAATATCTACTCTAAACCTGTACAAAAATAAAATGGTATGTGTTACAGTGGCTCTGTTGATGTCATATTTCATTACATCTATTGATGTAATGAAAACCTTCTGTTGTCATCATAAATGTCTGTTTTCAGGAGTTTATAATCTCCCTGTGAATTTCTTCTGTGTGCTGAAATGTAACACACACATTGACTTTTTAAAATTTAACTAGATTTCCAAAGAGATCTATTTTCCTTGGTTTGAATATAAGCAGTTGTTTTCTGCATTTTAATTACTTTAATCATATATGCTGCAATAATTAGGCATGATGGATCTATTTCATGTATCAGCACTTTTAACGACTTTTTTTCCCTGTGTTTACATCAGACCTGTAACATTCAAATGTACCTTCTGGTATACAGGTACCTGTATATCATCCAGCAGATAAAACTGTCTTTTAAATATTTTTATCAAAACCTTCTATTGCTTACTATAAAAGACAGTTTTATTTTCTTTGCCATGTGTTTCTAGAAAAAGGGGATATTAAAAAGCAGGCTTTGTAGAAGAAGGAATGGTTACAGCTGGTCTGCTACTAGGTTTACTCTAAATATTGTAAATACTCGATGTATGCTTTATCATCATCCTTTCAGCATAGAGAAAGACTGCAGAACTACCATAACTCAGTGCATACTGTTTCAAAATACTCAGGATTCGTCATGGCCTGGGTATTTTCATACTCTTCGCCTTTTTATCTAGGTAGTTGACAGCAGCTCTCAAAAAAAAAAACCAAAAAACAAAAAACAAACAAACAATAAAACAAAAAAAAACAAACAAAAAAATCGTACACAAACGAACCAAAAAAACAACCAACCAATCAGCTAAACAAACAAACAAAAAAACAACAAAAACACCCAAAAACCCGGAAAAAAACCACAGAACAAACAAAAAAGGCAAAAATCTGAACATTTTATAAGAGATGAAAGAAGCATTTCTAAATTGGTGGAACACGGAGTTATGGTGTTATTTAGAATAATTATCCAGTTTTAAGCAATTGTTGTAATTTTTTTTCTGTGGCATGAAGAATTACTGGGTTATGAGTATCCCTGATTATGAAAATATAGACCACTTCTTTAATTTCAAGTGGCTGAGTAGTAAGAATGGACTTCATAACTACAAGATAGCTGTTTCCTTACATGTTTAAGCTACAGAAGACATACCTTATGAATAAAATGTGTAAGTAGGGCTCTTTACTTGTCTCCAGAGCCAGTGCAACTATAGTTACATTCAGTTTGCCACAGGGTCTTTTTTCAGTGTTTACTATATACGAATGAAATGGCTTCAGCAGACTATTTCTAACAATGCTGGTTAAACACCAAATATATGAAAGTATTTCACAGCTATATACTTCAGGCATTTCTTTTTCTATAGTGTAAATGTGTTACTGACAATGTTGGTCTTGCATACAACTGAATGTACGCTAGTTTACTGTTTAAAAAAAAAATCTAAAAGTTTAAGTATACATATCATTCCAGTCAACCAAAGCTGTGGCATAGCTTTTTTTTATGTGCTCTTAAATAAAATCAAGGTCACTGGCAACTTCTGTCTATGGTGTTTTCTTTTATAAGCACTGTGAAGTATAGTGAGTAGCTGACAAAGTGGAGAACAATCTACTTATCAGCCATTAATTTACAAATAAGCCAAAATCACTCTTAGAGGTAAGGATGTGGCATAAAAGAAATGACAGTATCATTTTATACTGAAATCACTCCTCAAGAAGGTAAGGATCAGTCACACATTCTTCAATGTTTTGTTGTGTTCCAGAATGGTAACTGAATGCTCTTGTACTTGCTGTTGAGACTGACAGTAGGAACACAATGTGGACTGCACAGATTAGAAACTATTTAATTCAGTTTCTTTATTTAATAGCAGTCTCTCTCACATTAAAGTTTTTGAACTATGCATTCTCTTCCAACCAGATCTGACAGAGGTCAAAGAAAATCAGGGTCACTGTGGATGTGACTCCCAAAATATTACCACCCTGCAATGTAGTTTAAGTAACTACTTAGTTTAGCATTTCTTCAAAAATGAAGCATCATTACGAAATAGTCCAAACCACAAAAATGCATGTGAAAACTCCTAAAATTAATTTCAATGCTGTTTTTTGTTTCTTTATTATATTAGATAAATTTCAGTTATGTAATTATCTAAGAACACAGAAGCTGTTAAGGGAAAGCAGATGTGCTTTCAAAGTTCAGTTTTGTATAAATCCATATAAAAAAGCCTAGGGAGGTATGCATACAATAAGTAATTATACATATTATTATCTATCAAAAATAATGATCAAGCATCAAAAACAGTTCAAAGGATAATAGCAGAAGAGGTGTAACAAAGATTTTTAGAAGTCATTTGAGTGTAGTAGATAAGTGGCCTAAGATAGGGATTTAAGACTACTTTGTTATCTAATACAGACAAAAGCATAATATTCTTCTATTTTTCCTGCATTTTTTCTTAAATTACAGCAACTGTATTTTTGACAGTGCCATAAGTAACTTGCTAAAGAAAAAATGGGAAAAACTTTTCCAAAAAGTCAATTCTGCAAGAAGCAGTATAAGCAAAGAAGTGTACTTTCTAGTAGTAATTAATATTTATTTTATTTTTCTTTTTAAATAATGGCTTGCATTTTGCTTGCAATTGTGATAAGGACAAAATTAATTGAGTATTTTTAAATGCTAAGTTTTGATTCCATAACTTAGCCTTAAAAACAACCACCTTGTGCTGCAAAATACAGAAATTGGTGTAACATCAAAGCAGTCCAGCATGTACTACTGTGAAAAACATGTTGAATAAAAAAACAGGCCAAATGTTTTATCTATAAAAAAGAATGTTGTGAGTGTGTGAATGGCATCAAATGTCGACCTAGGAAGAGGAGAAAGCACTAAATACAGAGAACATACGTATCATAACAGGTAGAAGCTAGTGTAGAAGAGACCTTACATGAAGCTTAAATTCTGCATTGATACAAAACCAGTTCTAAAGTGGACCTCATTTTAAAAACATAAAAATAGACTGGATTAGAAAGTTGTGTCCTGGGATGACTTCATGATCCTTGTATCCCAAATCATCTATTCTATTTGTGTTGGATGTTGAGTTCTGTAGCTTTAAGACTGGTTCCAGGAGTGAAGGGGGAGAAAAGAGGTGCAAAGTTTGTTATCAGAGACTGCACTTGCTCCCCCCCTTATCCTTCACACAAACTGTTGTCTGCAGTGGATAGCAGGGGAGAGCTCTCCTTTGCTCTTAGGTTTTGGCTAGCTGAGGCAGAGAAGTTCCCTGGACTGTGGGTTTTTTCCCTTTTTCTTGCAATTTTTTGAACCGGCTCTGGACTGAAAACCCAAAAAAAAAGCACTGGGAGCTCACACCTGTGGCCCACTGGGGCCTGGCCTGGGCTGCATAATTTCCGAGTGCCAGAGGGACTGAGAACAGACTGAGTGAGGCTGGGCTGTAAACCATGTTGCTTAGTATTGTTCATTTTTGTGCTGAGGAGTGCTTTGCCTGTTAAATAAACAATTTTTATCCACTTCTCTCCAAGGAAATATTTTCCCAAACCAGTTGGGGGAGGAACCATTTAAATCTGTTTCCTAGAGGGACCCCATTCAGAGATTTCCTCCCAAATTTGTCCTAACCACAACAAGTCATCACTGTGCCGCACAATGTATGAATATAGTGTATAAAAATAGATACTATTTCTAGAGTAATGAAAATCCAGAGTCCTGAAAATTAGAATTTACAGATCTCCATCCTATTCAGTCAGAGATAAGTAACTGACAAGGAAAACAAAGTAACTGGCTGACATGCACGTTGCAGTGGATCCAGAATACTTCTGATACAATGACAGCATCTTTGTTTCCAACAAAGCTTGTTTGGTCTGAGTGCACCTATCTCTGTTTCATCCCTCCAGAAGAAGGAATAACTGCTTCTTTATTTAATAAGTTTATTATGTGTTGTATACTAATACAAGTATTAAAAAAAGTGAATCTTTTAATATCTAAGTCAGTTCAGACTTCCTGTCTTATTTGTCTTCAGACTCTTGACAGCTTTTAATTTCTCTTTTAGTGATGGCTTGGAATATATTTAGACTTAAAATATTATATGTAAAAGTTACATACAACAATTTCACGACTGTAAGGCACACTTAAAATTTGATCAAAACCCGGAAATGTGCCTTATAATCCAGGGCGCCTTATATATGGAAAAAGTTTGGAAATTTACCATTAACTGATACTGTGCCGCACCTTTCCCAAGCAAAAATGGGTTGAAGTGGTGTTGAGGGTTGGAGGGTTTTTACTCTTTCCCTTGGTGGAGGTAGAGAATTTTTCCCATTATAATGCTAAGAAAGCTGGCTGGGCTGCTCCCTTAGTTTTTAATTGCTCAAGACAAAAGGGATGGGTGAGGGAGCTGTGGCGCAATCACTAGGGGGAGGGTTTGAGGGGTTGGGGTGGAAGGTCGGGGTGGAAGGTCATTGGTTGCTTTGTCCTTCTGAGGGAGACACTTGCAGAGGAGAGAGGTCTCTCTGCGGTGAGATCTGCCCTGCAACCCGGCGCTGCTACAGCCTTCTGCTTCTGAGAACAGCGCTGAGAGCTGACATGCAGACAGCCCCGCCACTGCTGCTGGTGGGAGGGGGCTGCCCCGCCCCACTCTCCACCGGGACTGTGCAGAGGAGAAGAGTGTCTGTGACTGGAAAAGAGACTGAGACTGAGTTTTGTTCTGTTTTGTCACTGATTTTCCATAGCTGATGTTGTTCTTGTTTGTATTTTTTTAGTGTTTTGATTCTTTTTAAGCTGTGTTGAAAGGCTACGCTGATCCGCGAAAAATGTTTGAAAATTGAGCACCTGCCAGTAAACCCCATGATCACGCAATTCTGTTAGTAATTTGTTTGTTTGCAAAAGTTGCGCATGGATCAACATGGCAAAAAGAAAAGTGCGCCTTATAATCCAGTGTGCTTTATAATTTGGTGCGCATTATAGTCATGAAATTACTGTAAATTATTTTAAAAGGCTACTCTGAAAAGTATTTTGAACTATTAATGAATTTAAACTAAGCCTGTAAAAATTTTTAAAGAGCTCTCACACAGAACATGTAGAGTTACAAACACCAAAAAGTAGAAAAGAAAACAAAGGAGAAAATCCAGACAAGAGAATTCAAAAGACTGAAATGACATTGTATTTGAAACAGAATGGAATGGAAAAAGCAACCTCTAGAGAGGTGGTTGATACCCTGAGCCTGTCGGTGCCTTTAAAACAGGTATCTAGACAATGTCCTTCATAATGGGCTTAAAGTTTGGTCAGCTCTGAAGTGTAATGATCATTGTAGGTCCCTTCCGACTGTTCTATACTATACTATACTATACTATACTATACTATACTGTACCCTTCTGTCCTGCTCATTATTAATTGCCATACATTTTAACCTCAAGATAGGCTAAGCATTCAATCCAAAAGCAATAAGGTTAAATAGGAACAGAGTAACTAGGATAGAAATGGCCTCAGGAGGACTGTGGTTCAATGTCAGGGTGGCTCAAATCAGGGTGATCTGTGGGACAAAACCATGTCACTTAATCCAGTTTGCACTTGACAGCCTTGAAGGATGGAGACTGCACCAACTCTGTGAGCAGCCAGGTCCACTCATAGACATGTCTCAATCACTTCTCTTGCTTCTTAACAATTTACAGCTTGATTACGATAAACTTACTTACATTCAGTTAAAAGACCTACAGCAACATTGGCAAGTATTTTCTGTTGCCTCTTCCTATACATGTGCACACAATTGCAGATTTTGTTAATGACTGGTCCAAAACTTCACTTCCCTTTCCCAGTAACTTTTAGATCTCAAGCTGTAGGACAATGTGTCTTTTCAAGTTGAATAGTTCTGTTTATTGCTTCCAGATATTCTGAATCAGAGCTGGTACTACCTGAAGATCTGCAGTATGAAAAAAGCTCTAAACCCACCACTCTTTTCATATTCTTTCCTGTGCTTGTGTCCATTGGACAAAATTCACCTTGCTTAAATAGCTGTTATTCCAGCTGAAATCAGATTAGGAAAAAACATCAAGTTGGCCCAATAAATAAATCAAAGGATGCTTTTCACACTTATTAAACTCTTATATATATATATAATATATATATATAATATATTAAATTCTTATATAAAAAAATAAGATAGTATTTTAATAAATTATGTGTTTAAGAAATTTTGTTTAGGTTTTAAGTAAATTCCTACTGTATTCACTGGTCTGCTATATTTTTTATTTAGCCAAGAAGTCCTTTAAGAAATTACTAAACTTTTGAATTCGGATGACAAAAGTTGCAAGTTATATGGCAATACATAATATTTCTTTCTTAGTCTTTTAAAACAAAAATATTCCTTCTCCGTCCCTGCC
Source organism: Turdus rufiventris (assembly GCA_013186435.1). Lineage (NCBI taxonomy): Eukaryota > Metazoa > Chordata > Aves > Passeriformes > Turdidae > Turdus > Turdus rufiventris. Next base: position 349,912 of record PYHW01009435.1, read on the forward strand.
CCTCAATATAACATTATTCTGCCCATCAGCCTACCCTTCTCACAGCTGCTTTTTGCTTCCCTTCCCCCTCTCAAATTAGCACTTTATTTTTTATCATGAATGTGGTTCTGGATTTCCAGCAAAAATCAAGTTTTCAAAATAATGGTGACAGTCCTCCAAAATGGAAAGGAAAGTGAGTATTTAATAAAAATGCTTGTTTCATTAGGCCTTGGAATTAAATCCATTTATAGAGAGCCAAAGAAACACAATGAATAATACTCCATAAATTGCTCAGCTTTCACCATAGCAGTTTCCAATGTACAAATATGGAATACAGGAATAGCAAGAATAATAAACCTTTTGATAAAAGCACTCTAGGGATAATAAATCAGGAAGAGCTTGAAGATAAGAATAGAAATTGAGCTGTTTTCTATGTATTTCACCTTTAATATAGCATTTACTAACAAATTGTCATGTATCATCATTCTAATTGACTGTCATTGATGTGGTAAACTACTGACGAGCACAGACACTCTAAGATGTTAGCATTTCATGTTCTTGCCAGGATGATGCAGAGAGAATGGCTTGTAATGGTCTCTTTCCCTCTGTGTTGCAGTAGGGCTAAAACGTGTTAATCAGGTCTTACGTGGGAAAACAAAGCCCAAGTTTTCTAAAATATCTTCATTTTCCATGTATCTCGGATCCCTTGATAAACATTGCAAAAAACCAATGAAATACGGTTTATCTTGGGAAAATATTAACAGCATGTTTGCATTGAAAATACAAAATTTTAAAAATTATGGGGATTTAGGAAACCGTAGATTCATTTTTAAGTGTTTGGCTTGGAATTTGGATACTAGCTTTAGGAGAAATCTTCAGAATGTGCCTTTCTTTCGGTGCCTAGGAATTTAAAAATTTTGCACCATGTTAATTCTGTCAGTATTATAAACGTTAATAAATTTTACAGCTAATTAAATACTAAAATATCTGGAGAGAGAGGGGGAACAGATAATGAGACAGGACTGCTAATCTGTAGAATATGTTTTCTTTTAAACAGTTACAAAGTCAAAACATATTAAAATCACCCCCCAAGCAGCTGGTGTCTCCTAAAGTCAATCACTACTGCTGCCTGCCCTCTCCTTCTTGGAACTCCATTTCAGAGTCTGAAAACTCAGCTGACGGCAAGAGCAGAAAGTTGTCGGGAGGAAATCTGATGGGAGAAAGTTGTAATATACTAACTCACAAGGTCTCACCTCATTGATACCTCAGGACAACATAGGAAGATGGGATTTCCCATTCAGGCCAGTATTGCAGGTGTCAACATGAACCAAAGGAGTTTGTGTACTGTAAGCAACATGGATGGGGCATCATAACGACCCTGAACAGGTTCCTTTTCTGCTTGACCAGATACATTCCCCATGTTCTGTTCTGAAATTTACTTATTTCTTAGAGACTGTTGTGATCTTGCAAACCTATAATTCTTAGGGACTTGCAGAGCCTATAACTAAAATTCCTTATAAAAAACTTGGGTTTCATTTCTCTGTTGGTTTCTTTAGCTAAGAATTTCCAAGAAACACAAATTCTAAGAGCATTTGGGTGCATTTGGGTGCATATGGAATGCCTACACCCTTCAGCGCAACAAGACCAAACCACCTGCAACTTTCTTAGCAGAACCATTGGGACTAGAGGGAGAACAGAACGTGGCCTTTGTATGGGGGACATGTACACGGCCTTTACAATCAGATTAATAAACTTCAACTCGGGTACACACGGCCTTCCCAATCAGATTAATAAACTTCAGCTGTGGTACACACGGCCTTCCCAATCAGATTAATAAACTACAGCTGTGGTACACACGGCCTTCCCAATCAGATTAATAAACTTCAGCTGTGTGTTTAAGAATGCGTCTTTAAAGACTACGTTTCAGAAACAAAACCTAGCTTAAGCCTACCCCCACAGATTAAAGAGCTGTGTGGTAGAACTTGTACCTATTACTGAAGGGGAAATACAGGACTGTGACAGCACACTTTTTCCTTCCTCTTCCGTTTTGTTTTACTTGCAAAAGCCAAGTTAAGCAATAGATTGCAAGATTTGCTGCTGTTACAGCATCTTTGCTTACGCAGCAAAATGCAACAGGGACATGATCTGATTGGTTGTTAGCATTACTAAAGGTTTGTGATCTACTCAGCGTTCAAACTTTGCAGACTGCGTGGAAACACTGCACAAGGGAGCGGTACTCCCCTCACCCAAGAGATGGTTATTCAACCTACTCTTACAGCTCCACACGACGGAAAATGGCCGGGCAGAGAAAGGCGGAGCTCGGCACGAAGCCGCCGCCGTGCTCCGCCCTCAGCCCAGCGCCGGGCGGGTCCAGGGAACCGCAGCGCTCCGCTCGCCGCCCCTGTGGCAGCCGCTGCTGCGCGGGCCCCGCCGCGCTGGGCCGCAGGTAGGAGCAGGCAGCAAATGCGCTTCGATTCCATGGCTTGTGGCCCTGCCCGTGGCTCCCGGAGCTGGGTGGGCCCAGGGAGGCACCGTAGTGTGGCAGCAGTGCGGTTTGGGCGGTGGAGGAGGCCCGGGGAGCTGCGCGGTGTGGACCGGGCCTGCTGAGGGCGGTGGATCCGCTCTGCCCGGTGCCGTGCACTGAGGGGCCGGGTGGGCTGTGCGCTGGCAGCGTGGTGTGAGCGGCGGCCCTGCGCTTCTTGTAGGCTCCGGAACCCACCCTGCAGCCGGGAGGAGCAAGGCCGGAGCTGCCCGGGCTGGAGAGCAGGATGCTGGTGGCCATCCCCCTATGTACAGGGAAGCCGGAGGAGTTGCCATGAGGGTTCTTGAGGCTGCTCCTCTGCGCTCGCCGTGCCACCACATGGGTGACAGTGTAAGCGGCGGAAAAGCCCAGAACGTAGCTTCTAGTATCTAGTATTAGTGTATATAGGTATTTAGTATGTATAGCTGTCTCTCTAGTATTAGTGTATATATGTATTTAGTATGTATAACTGTCTCCTCAATTGCAGTTTAAAGCCTCTGGCAGCCCCATACTCTGAGGCAAGATAAATTTGAATATGACCTTACTATTGATTCTGACAGCAATAACGTGCACTAGTGCACAGCCTTCTGTTGGTAACTTTATATTTCTTTGTAATAAATTTTGCTTAGTGAAGAGTACACATCGACTTAAGAGTTTTGTCTTTATATTTCTGGCCTGTGACGTTCCCTGACTTTCCTTGTGCATTAAAGTGTTTCTTTAGAGTATGAAACTTGCTAAGCTGCTTCGGTTCATTAGCAGGCGTGTTTTTCCAGTTCTGTCTCTGCACATTTACTAGAAGAGTATCTTTAAGCAGCTGTGATGCTGTTTTGAGTGGTCAGAATGTAGGAGAATAATCTCAGATCGTAATTCTCTGTATATATTACTTCCATGCTGTTTTATATAGGGATTTTGTCTAGCATTACAAAGAAAATAGAAAATTATGAATACCAGCAAAGGTTTCTTATGAACATTTCTTTGTTACTGTGTTCTCTGGAGTAGGCTGGGATGTCGTACATGTGTGCTTGCATATCTGCATGAAGAAATGAATGGATGTCAGAAAGCTGCTCCCCACTACCCTCTTGCTGTTGGTATATTTTGAACCATATTCCAGCAGGGCAGTGCCAGGTGTGCTTCCTTCCTTGCTTCGGTTGTTTTTTTTTTCACCCTTGAGGAAGAGCATTTGTTAGGATAATGAAGATAGAGGAGGTTTGTTCTCACGCTGGCTTTGAAGCAGAGGGAAACGAGGTAGTGGCAGTGTAATCACTGAAATTAAGCTCTTGCTCAAGAGTACTGACATTATAGTGTGGCTTTCTGTACAGTCTCTTCTTTGAACAGCCTTACGCTGTTGGCTTGGCCACCAGGCATGTGTAATCATGTGCAAATATTGTATGGTATGGCAAAGTCAGATGGGTCAGAACTGAGTGTTCTGGGAGGAAGATTTGTTGTAAGTTTAATAGAAATTTACTGTAACTGCATGTGCTGTTGGGCTTTTATTAATTATTACTCCATACTTGTATGTAAGTATGTAAGCAGCATGTAAGTAAGGGAAGGAGAATTTGAGAAGCAGGTAAACAACAAAACATTGAAGATATTATGTACATTACTCTAGTGAGCTTGAGGAAGTGACCTTTATCAATATGAGTGAATGTGAAACTGATGCGTTTAGTTTTAGCTTTCCTATTTTCCAGATTCTGTGCTGGATTAGTGTGCAACTCTGAACTTTGTATAAAGTGTTAGTAAGTTCTCTTCGTGCTTTAGTTAAATAAAGCAAACCTTTTCCAGCCTGAGAACCAAGGACACCGTTGCAGCTTCAGGCCTAAAATGTATTAACAACAATGAACTGAGGAGAGCAGTCTGGGAGAATTAGACTTCATAACTTGCAGCTGTAATTGGACAATTAACTCCAATATGTAGATGGACCAAAACTTATAGAAGTGTGAAAACTTGTGACCAGGTGTCCATCTTGGGTATAGCCATAATCTTGTACTGTCCAAGATGTGTCCTTTGAAGGCCTTTTAAGAAATACCTACTTTATTCCTTTAACACTGTGTAGCCTCTGTTCTAAATAGTCTCTCAAGGCATTAAAACCTTTCCACCAAATAGCTAAATATCTGCTGCAGATTGTAGAAAGTTAGGACAAAGAACTAGTTACTTAAAATGCTTCCATTAAAAAAAGTGAAAAAAGTAAATTGCATTGATTAAACATATTTTTCATAATATATGTGAGTAGGTCTATTTTTAAAGTTTCTTTGAATAGCTGTTCCTAGTCAGAGGCTGAATACTGCTTGGTTTAGGCTGATCACTTCAAAATAATGTCACCAGAGCTGCACTGACTTGAATATGTAGGATACTACCCCACCTGAATTTATTTTCTAACGCAAAAAACAGTGGAGACCTATAGTCCTGTTGGAACTTTGGTTTTTAAAGAAAATAAGTCAGTATATATTTTGTGAAAACTGGAGTACTTTAAGCGCTCTCCTTTTGTTTTTTCCTGTCTCTTATTTTTAAAAAGCAGTTCAGTTTTTTTTTTTGAAGAGCCAGGTTGTTTGGTGTATTCCCAAGTAGGCTAACCTGAAAATAAGACCTCTGAAAATGAAACTGAGATTTTAGTTGATGAAGAGATGGAAGATAAAAATACAGACAAGTAAAAATTAAAAGATAAGAGAAACATTGTTTTACTCACTAATCAAATAAAGAATAAAAGTTATTTTTGTTACAATATATATCATCTTCTTTGCATGTAGATATGTATGTAATGGTTTCATTTTTTGATGAGTCAGCATAGTAAACAACCACCTTTATGCTGGTCAGGAGCATAGTTTTACTGACCAAGTGAAGGGGAGTTTGTGATTCAGTCCAGCAAGGAAGTTGCATTGTCTGTGCAGAAGACTCTAAATATTTCAGAAAAGTTATTGTCTGTTAAACACTTCTGTCTAGCATTCCTTGGAAGAGAAATGTTAAATTGCCTTCTTTCCCACCATTTTCTTTCACTTCTGCTTGCTTAGTCTGCTCATACAAAATTCATTAGTCTGGTCAGGCTCTTGACATTCCATCTGTCTCTTTTCTGTGTACATGGTGTGTTCTGTCATGCGGATCTGGTCTGAGCTAGTAACTTGTGTTGCTTGTAGTTTCTCAGTAGTACATTAAGACCGTCTTCGATTTTAAAAGGTAGTTTTCTGGATCATAAGAGTTTTCTGTTCAAAACTGTGTAAATGACAAGAATTAAAAAACTCTGGTTACTGCTGCTTGGATTAGGTGCATATTGATACAAGTTGATGTAATCATCTTTTTAAAAATAACATTCTGTAAATTCTAGTTTTATGTACGCCATGTGGTATTTATTGCCTGATATATTGGGTAGCTGAATGACTTGTATTTTACCTGTTGACAAGAACATCCCCCCTCCCCCCAGTACAGACACACACTTTATTAATTGTTTTGTAAGCTGTTTTACATTACATTCTGCAGTTACTGCACTGGCTTTATTAATTCAGTAATACAAATTCATGTTTTCTTAAGGCTTGCAGGCTTATACATATACATGTCTTACACATAATTTTGTTTTCTTGCATGTAATTTTGAGGAAATAAATCTGTGCTGTCTTTAGTTGCTGCTCCATCTGAATGTTTTCTTATGCGGTGCAAAAATTTCATATTTCCCCCTTTCTCTTTAGCTTAGAGGAGTGTTGAATTTCTTGTAAGGAACAGCAAACATTTTTCTTTCCTTCAGACTGCAAGGGGAATGATGTAGACCTTATTTTTCACTCCTCACAAAGATGCAGTTAAAATAATTAAAAGTGTCCTGGCTTCACATGTGCTGGGTGATTTCACTTACTCCTGATGTTTAACAGAGAAAACGTTTTGTCTTTTAAATGCATTGTGTATGTGTCCTGGTTTAGGGGACAGTATTGCCAGAAGAGAAAAAAGGTGAGAGGTTTTTTCCCAAAATGGAGAGTGAAAATTCCCTCCCTCCCAGTTTACTATAATTTGGAAATTAAGGAGCTCTCAGGCAAAAGGTATGGCTTTAGGAATAACAGTTCATTACTGATATATCTACAGACAAACAAGAACAACATCAGCTATGAAAAGATCCGTGACAAAACAGAGCAAAACTCAGTCTCAGTCTTTTGTCCAGTCAGGCACCCTTCTCCTCCACACAGTCCCAGTGGAGCGGGGGCAGAGTGACCTTCTCTCTTCTCTCAGTCATGGGAACTGCAGGAGCAGGCAGGCGGCAGCATCAGGGGGATTCCAGGTGGGAGAAGGGTGAAGGAAAAGAAACCTCCGCTCACCATTTGCATCCCAGTTCTCAGCGCTGTTCTCAGAAGCAGGAAGCTGTAGCAGTGTCGGAGTGAAGGGCCTGGTCACACACGGAGAAAAAGAAGTTCTCTTGATACCTCTATTCAGTATGTTTGACTCTTTACAGTTGGTATCACCACGGCCATCTCCATCCTGTTTTTCTTAATTTTATCAGTGTGACATATATTAGTGATGCTGAAGTAATTGTATTGCCTACAGGCTTGGCATCTAAGAGGAAGAATCCGTTCTTAAGAGGAAAACATTTACTGAGTGGATAGAAATTTAATGCTTACGAAGAAGAAAAGGGAGTGTTGTCAAATCAGTTCAGATTCTAGCTGAAGAGATAAGTAGCATTAGAAATGCCAAATTAATTAGAACCAGTCATTTTGTTAAGACTAATTTACAGTGGTTCCAATATAATGTGGACTTTCTACAAAGAATAAAAGTGTAGGAATTGAAACAACTGAGATAGAGGACATAAATGTGAGACCCTGGGAGGCTGAGCACTGCAGAGTTGCTAATTAGCTCATTCCAAAGCAAATCTTATTCCTAGCCCCAGTTCTCTGTTGGTGCAAGACTTGACATGTAAGGTCAGGTCCCTGTCCTATGTTCTGTGTTGGACCTTTGCCCTCAGGTATACCCCTATATATTGTGAACCCAATCCCTCCCTCACACCTTTGGTTGCTGCCTGCTCTTGAACAACATTGCTTTTGGATGCTGCTTTGTCACATGGATTAAAGGATATCTCTGGCACACCTGTCCCATGTATTTTATTATCCATGCTGTAACCTGGTTAAGCTGGTGAGGTTGTCGCAAGGGGAAAAAACCCCACGGATGCAACACGTGGCACCCCTAGCAGGGACTTCTCATATTGAGAGGGACTTGGGGGGTTTTCAGTTTAGCTGGGTTATTGCAAACTGAAATAGGAACTCTCTGCTGTGGAAATCATCGGGCCCAGCGCATTGAGCAATCTTGGAACCCCTGTGGGAAAAGCAGGTGAGCAGGGGGAAGAGGAAAGACTGTTGCTCCTCCCTTTAACCGGTTGGGTTCCCCTGCCTGAATCCCCCACTTTTTCTGGTTTTTCTTTGACAAAGACTTTCCACCTTAGAACGGGATGTATATGGACAATTAAAAAAACTTTAACAGACCACGGGAAAGAAGTGTAAAAATGGAAACTGAAAATCTTACTGAGATGGATATTTTGACATAATGAGTATCAAGGAAAATGACTCTATCTTTCTTTTTCATTATATACTGAGTAATTGAAGTTTGTTTTTAGTCAGTCACATTTCTTTTTGCAGAAAGACCGGAAGTAATACATGAAACAGGAAAAAAACCCAAAAGACGGAGTCCAGTGAGGCATACTGCAAGAAGTCATTTCAACAATAAATAATTTACAGTGCATATCTTGTAATATCAGACCCTAGTGTGTCCTGCATGTCTGTTTTTTATTTGTCCCATGTTATGAGAAGATATGAATGGTATCTGACTTTTGATAAAACTTTGTGGAAGTTTTGATACAACTTTGTGAAAGATTCAATAATGAGAAAGCCTTTCTATTTGCAAAATGTGGAAATTTTGATGGCTTTACACTAAAAGAACTGTCTCAAGAGTGTTAATGGATTCTTTGAGGTTGTACAGTGATTTTTAGTAGTTAATCTAGCATTTATCTTCATTTTTTCTCTGCTCTGTGTTTTAGACAATTTACTCAGTATTTATCTGAATTGGGTCTGGTTATTTTATATGCAGAACCTGCTTTAAATATACAAATTGATAAAATCTTGTAAAATCTCATTGAATTCTATTCTGAATGCCATTCTTGTAGGTACTGATCAGATGAATTCTCTTGGTAACTGCTGTTTTCAGTTATTTTGCTTTTTTTTTATATGTGGATCAGCAACAAAGGATGTGCCATCTTGTTAATCTCCTTGCTTAGATTCAATAATACTCTTTAATTATACGTTACCTTGAATTGGCATACTTTGTTGTCATTCTGTTTGAGAGGCAAGAAGTCAAGCCAGCTGTGATCTGAAGAAGTAATCTTTTTAAATGGAAGTATTTTTTTTACCCAGATAAGGATACAGATAATTTTGAATCCATATGGCAGCTTGAAAAACTGGCATTAAAATTCTTGGGAAAGAAGAACTGAACACATACATGCTGAGTTTTGGTCCTTTGCTTGTGTCCAGTCATTCCTGTGACCAGCTAGCAGTGCTGTTTCTCCTGAGTTTTTGATGTTTGTGGCACCAGCTTCTGATGTTGCTGTTGCTGTCAAATGTCTGAAAGATTTCTTGGTTTTAATACTATTCTTCACACTGCAGCACAGAATGGGACTCTGCAGTTTAAGAACGTAAAGGACTAGGCTGGACCTTGCTTGCTTGAAGACTTTTGACTCTGATTTTCCTTTGTACTGGTTTACAGTGAAGGTAATTACTGTGCGGTGAACTGCTGACTCCTTCCCTTCTGCATGGCTACTTTTCCAAGTTGATTGCTTTTGGTTATCAGAGTACACAGCCATGTTTCAAGCAAATGTAAAGTAAATTAATTTTAAAAGTTGTATACTGAGAAGAGCCTTTGTGCCACTTTCAGATTTTAAACTCCTAAAGTGCACGAAGATATTTCTTCCTCCTTCCTCTTCTTTAGGGCACACATTGCTCTGGCACGTGATTTATTTGTTTTGGGCTTGTTTGACTTTTGGTTTTATTTGGTTTGGGTTTTTTTGGTTTTTGTGGGTATTTTTGGGTTTTGTTTGTTTGTTTGTTTGTTTTGTTGGTTTTGCTGTTTATATATGACTAGATAATATGATTGATTTCCAACCTTGCAGTAAATCCATTGTATTTATACATTTTCTAGCATCATTTCAGTTTCTTTTAACAGAACAAATTGAGTCTTTCTGGAAGGTTCCAGGAGAGATTTCCAAACTGCAGGGTAAAACTTGGGGATTAAGAACGCGAGCAGATACTTAAGTTTCTTGCCTAAAGTCACAGGGTAGCTGAAAGTTGTAATGCAGAATTTCTGTGTGCTATGTCTTCAGTAATCATGGTTCCTGGTGGTACATAATTTCAGTTTATGAAATTGTCATTAATATTTTTGTCTCAGCACCGGAAGCTTAATCAAATTTACTGTTTCACTGCTTGATACGGTGTTAAAATAGGAAACAACTGCTGCTGCTGTTGTTCTAAAATTGGTAATTGACTCCACATATGTATATTGAAATCAGTTAAATATAATGGGGAGCATTATTGAGTTGTGTGGACTTCCTGCAGTAAAATTTTTTGGTCTCCGCTTTGCTTCAGTATTTAAATTCTTTATTTAACTGTTTTACTTGTATTATTTGATTCACATAATTGTTAGGGTTGGAAGGGATTTATGGAGATCATTTAGTCCAACCCCAGACAATCTAGTCCAATCCCAAAATGCTTAAAAACACACTCAATGAAATATTATCTGCAAGAGTTACGGTACAGAAAACTGGTAATGAGAAATCCTAAGTACACTGTGACTGTGAGAATACAAGACCATAAGGAACATTAGAAGTAATTTCTCCATAATGAAAGCCTGATAATGGCAAATAAAATCCTCTTTTGCAGAACCATGGATATTTTGTTTACTCCTAGTTTATTAGTATAGGGAGCAGCAGGTTTGACTGGGGACTAAGCAGTCTGTTTACAAGAGAAATAGAAAAAAACCAAATAAATGCTGCTTATTTGTGAGATGCTTATAAGAATCTAATGTTACATTCTATAAACAGTATACTCTGTTAGAAATACATTACAATCCTATTAGAATGAAAGAATGTGTGTTTGATTAATTGTGAATAAGATGATACATGAATTTTCTTGGGAAGTGGGTGAGGATTGCTGGTGACCTAATCAGACAGGTGTGGAACAGCTAGAATACCATTCTTTGAATTTAAAGCAAGCTGCACATCTGGAAGATGGAAGTATTGCAGTAACTCAGATCAGGTCTGGTCCATGGTCATATCTGAATGAGGTGGTACCTTTTAGGCATGGTTTTTGAAAACTGTTCAGTAAGAATATTGTCACTAGACAAATTACACAGTAAAGATGGAGGAAAGTGCTGTGGATCTGCTAATGGATGTAGATGGCTCCAAGAGGTGAGGAACTACAAGGAATCAAATGCAGCAAAAGGCTGAAAAAATGATCCAGAGAGATGCTCCTTTTTTGTGTATGATAGTACTCAAGTATGCCTTTAGCTATTCAGAATTATCAGTATCTTTATGGTATATGTTTTTAAAAAAACCCACCCAAGATAATTTTGAAAGACAGATGCGGGTGATAATTCTGTTACGTGACACTGTGCAGAGCTAAGATCAGGCTGAATAGGGAAGTACTGGTTATGAATACAAAATTCCATTTCTGTGGTCTTCTCTCAGCACCTTGTGTTGCATTTTCTGATCAAGCTCTGTTTTATTTTTAGGATCAAAACTTTGTATTTAAAATGGAAGTTGATGTGAATGGAGAGTCCAGAACTGCCCACTCTGCCCTGCCTGTGCCTCTTGCAGAGGTGAGTTCTGCAGCCAGGATGGAAGCAGAAAAGCCACGCTGTTCCAGCACCCCGTGCTCACCATTGCGGCGAACAGTTGCAGGATATCAGATCCTTCACATGGATTCTAACTACCTGGTTGGCTTCACAACTGGTGAGGAGCTGCTAAAATTAGCTCATAAGTGTACAGGAAGTGAGGAGAGCAAAGGAGAATCTGGTCCTAATTTGGACTCCAAACATCTTGATTCAGGACTGCCACGTTCTTCGCGTTTGTACAAAACTAGAAGTAGGTACTATCAGCCATACGAGATCCCAGCAGTGAATGGAAGGAGGAGGAGATGGATGCCCAGCTCAGGGGATAAACACAATAAAGCTTTACCATGTGAACCTTACAAGGCACTTTATGGTCCCCTGCCTTTCTGCCTTTTGAAAGGTAAAAGGGCTCATTCAAAATCCCTGGACTACCTCAATTTAGACAAAATGAGCATTAAGGAATCTGCTGACACAGAAGTGCTACAATACCAGCTCCAGCACCTTACTCTTAGAGGGGATCGTATGTTTGCAAGGAATAGCGTGTGAGCTATCACCTCAAATTTAGAAATGGCTTCTGATCTTTTTTCTCTGTTGCTGCAAAAATCCACTGTTTTATTATGTACATGACTGTCCACATTGTAGGTGGTTTTATCAGCTCATGTAATGAGAAAGTACAGTAATTTCACAGCTGTAAGGCGCACTGGATTATAAGGCACAGTTCCAGGTGTCGGCAAATTTCCGAACTTTGTCCATATATAAGGCACACCGGACTATAAAGTGCACTTTTTTTTTTTGCAGCGAGGATCCACGCTCAACAAAGTAACAAATTAGTACTGGAATCACGCGATGGCAGGGTTTACTGGCAGGTGCTCAATTTGCAAACATTTTTCACAGATTGGTGTAGCCTTTAAACACAGCCCTAGGTGCCCTCCCTGTGCCGCGGGCCCCGGCACTCCCACCTGCCCCCAGCGCTGGCTGGCACAGCTTGGCTCATGGTGCGACTTGCAGCTTGGCTCCCACCGCCGCCGCGTCTCGCGGCTCAGCCCCCACGTCCGCTGCGCCTCACGGCTCGGCCCCTGTGACAGCCGCGCCTTGCAGCGTGGCTCGTGGCTCGCACTTCGGGTTGGCAAATTTCCCAACTCTGTCTGTATCTAAGGCGCACCGGATTATAAGGAGCACTTCCAGGTTTCCATCAAAATTTTAGTCAAAAGGCTGCGCCTTATAGTCGTGAAATTACTGTAATTTATTTGAATACAGTCTTGGCAGTGCAGTACTCTACAAATACTAGGAGAGAGAAATCTTTCCTGATCAAGCATCTTCTGATGCAGATTTGACTGCAGTTAGTAGGTATTTCTTCAGACACATTTTAACAAAAAAAAGCTTTTGGTTTTGGAATGTTTTTTTCTGTAGTGGTACATCTGCTATTTACCATAATTCAACACTGACAAATTGATGATGTCTGCTTGGTTGTGGCTAATTTTGACTTGATATTAGAAACTGCTCTTGGATAAGTACTCAAGAGGTTTTTTGAGTTTACTTTTTGTTTGTGTAGTAAGATGTGTGGGTTTTTCATACAGTGTAGACTGAAAGTAAGCTTGACTGGATGAATCACTTGCTATTTAAATAATCCAATTCATACATTTTGAGAATGCGCTTGTACTGGTGATGTGGATGAGATTCATTTGTAAAAGAAACGTTTGCTACTTGAATCCTATTAAATTATTTTTTTAGTTTCTGCATGGAAGTAATTACTTTGTCCTTTTTATTCTATAAAATATATTCAGAATAAATATTTAAGTTATTTAAAGCAAGTCTTCCAGGAAATGAAGATTTTTGGTTGTTTGTTGTATTTTATATTGTATTTTTTTTAGTAGATTTTGTTTTTATTTTGTCTTGAGACAGAAATTAGAATGTCTGTACTAGTATGTTGGTAATGCTTTTGATTTTGATTTGTGATTTTCATTTCATCTATAGTAGCAGAAGGTGTCAACTTCAGTATAGCTTTGGAAATTCTGTAGAATTGAAGCACTGAACATGAACTCTGGAGGGCAGATTTTTTCTTGACAAGATTGCAGTGAAATATTTCTTGTCAGCGTTGAAGAGATGATTTTTCAGCAGAATAATGCATTGGCTTACTTTTGTTACTTAATAAATTTTTATCCAAACATGACATCAAATGCAGTTTTGACAGCTGTAATCCTACATGTGTTTAAAACATTTTAGTAACTTTGATTTAAAAATGAAAATGGTTTTCGTACTGTCTTTTTTTTTTAGGTGCAGTCTTTTACCAAAGCAGTACAAAACTTGATTTTGCCTGATGACCTCTGCAGAAGTTAAAAATAATTTCATATTGCTTTGAAACATAAGTTATTTGATCAGTTGTTTCTGATAAAGATATTTTTTTTTGTTTATCACTCAGAATTACAAGAAAACACTAGTTAGTACATGTGCTCTGGAAAATGAGTTCTTACTTTGTCACTCCACAGTTTAAATGAAGGCAGCCCACTACTAATCATTTTGTGCTTTGGTTATTTTTTTAAGGTTTATGGGAAAATAATTTTTTTTCTAAAAAGTGTATTTTTCAAAGGTACCTGCACTGGTGTAAATTTAATGTCTTGAAAGTAAAGTCTTCCTATATAGTCTTTAGTTTGAAAAACAGAATATGGTCAGATGCTAGAGACAGGGGATTTGTTTATGGAGTAAACACCACTGTTAATTGAAATACCAAATTAAATTGTATTTCTGAAAAATTAAAAGGGTATTACAAACAGCTGTTGTTGTGGATTAATTTACTGTGTAGGAGAAAAAGAGGATATTTTTGAAAATACAACTTTAGACTGGGGACCATTTAAAAACAACTTGAAAGTTGGACTCCTGGATTTCTGTGAAATAAATTGCCTCGTTCTGTTTCTTTATTTTAGAAAAAGGGCAATAAATTTACCTTATGTGAATGCTTTTGATGTCCAATGCTGTAACAGTATACCGATACACGAAGAAACTGGTTGATGGCTATTTAGCTGAGTTCATTCATAAAAAATGTGTTGGTATTTTATCTTTCATTTGTTTGTCAATGTGCTCAGACACGGTCATGGTGATTGCTCAACTCACACACAGAAGTATAAATAAGTTGTTAAGCTGTTCCAGGAAAAATGTTGATTAAAACTGAAAAATGTAGATTCATTACAATGCTAATAGCTTTAAAGACAATGTCAAGCTTGGCAACCAGCAGTAAAATGCACATCTCTTTGCATGTTGTTGGAGCTGGCAAGCGAGGATTTATTCATGATTCTGAGGATGACGTTTTGCATGAGTGGTTTGCTGTAATTGCTTAGTTGGGACATCACTTTCCATGATGGGTGATTACACTGTGCACTGTAAGAGTGGCACAAACAAGTGCCAGATAGATCCTTAGAAGAACACAATAATGTTTGAAATACTGATTTTTTTTTCCTGTGTCTCACTGTACATTTTTTAGCTAGAAGGTAATGCCAACTTTCCAACTTCTGACAGATCATATGGGCTTTTTCCCCCAGTGATTTTGCCAGAGTAATTTTTTACCTCTTTATTCCATCACAAAAGCACTCAGGGAAGATGAAACTACTTCTGGGTCTACAGGATGTGGAAAGCATCCTTTCCTTCTTGAAAGAGCAAGGGAACATTACCCTAGTATTTCAATACCCACTCTGTTTTACACCCTTTCTAAACTTAATCTTAAGCAGTTTGGTGGTAGAGAATGACATTGATACAAACCTACAGAGGCCACATTAGAAGAGCTGAGGAAAGAAGACTGTCAGTTTTGGGGGAAAAACATGGAATCAGTTGGCTTGTGTTGAAAACAAAACAGAAGGTAAGGAAATTAACTGACCGCATTCCATCCAGTTTTAGGAAACAAGTTCTCTCACCTTGCCTATCCCTGGTATCAAGGCATCCTATCAAGGCATACCTATCAAGGAACTGGCCTGGAGTAAAAAGCAGGGGAGCCTCTTTTTAAGAGGAGGGGAACCTTGCACAATGCTTTAATTTCTGCAGAGAGTAAAAGGACAGGAAGAATTTACTGTAATACATTGGGTAAAGGCTGGAGAAATAAATGAGAAACCTCAGAGAAGCAGCACAAGAAGAATAGCAGGAGTATGGTTCCAGTGTCAGAAAAAACAAAGACATGGAGGAAAGTGGTGTGCTGGCCTCTCTAGGAAGAAATTGAGTGTTTCTACCCAGTTAAGAAAGCTGATGCAATATCTTTACAAAATGCTGTGATCAGTCTAGACTGCAGTGAAGCAGGAGCTTGAGGCTGTGTGTGTAACACTTTCATACTCACAAGCTTAGATGAAATTCAGATGAGAGTGCTGAAGGAATAAAACAATCATTTTGTTGCAACTGAGTGTGGTCTGAATTCAAATTCTGTGGTGTTTTATGATAATGAACAGCCCTACACAGGATGAATACGTAGATGATATAATTTTGTATTTTGTATGAAAAAGCTAAACTTTTGTCTATTAAGTTAATTTATTATTAATTTCAGTTTTTAAAAAATTGAGAAACTTTCAGTATCTACTATGGTGTTAATACCAACTGTGATATCTGGTGGGATTATTGTTGTGTTCCATTTTGGCATTTTGCTAGACCCTTCCTGGAGCTATTTCTGTGATGAGATGGAAGTGCTAAAATATGCAAGAACATTGAGAGCTGTACTGACAACCTGAACTCTATGAGAAAATGGAGCAAGCCATGATTTGCTGTAGTGCTTTACATTAGCTGATTTTTCAGAGAGTCAGAAAATGTTCAAAAAAAGCATGGGGTACTGGGATGCTTTTAGAAATCTATTTCAGGCAAGGAATTTTGCAGCATGGTGTGAACTAAAGTCTGTAAATGGATAAAAGCAGAAGGGGAGAGAGAATATCATTGTGCACTGGAATACTGAGCAGTGGAAAACCAACCTTTTAAGCTGAGTGTATGAGAGCAGAAAAAAGAATGTATTAAAAGCAAATCAATTTGTTTCTGCCTTTTCTCAGTGATGTTAAGTTTTTAATGTTAATTGTGGTGAACATCTTGGAGGATATCGAGAATAGCTACAGCTCCAAGCAAATGACTGTATGCAAGGTTTTTACCTATCCATCTATAATAATACTTTCCATAGAATTTAAATACTTTTTTAAAAATGGGCTTTTCAATATTTAGCTGATTTTCTTTCTGAATTAGGCTTGGTCAAGAGATAGTTGGAAAAAAAAATTGAAGTAAGAAATACTGATGGGGGTCTCAGTAAAAATGGTAGATAAGCCTTTATGTAAATAGTGGCCTTCCTATTAATTTAATAATCACTTTGAAGTAGAACTGCAAGCCTGGGGGGAAAAAAGAATCCCAGGAGCAGAGGTGGGACACGATGATCTGTAAAGACTGCTCCAATCTGTAGATTTAGTGAGACACAGGTATGTTTTTCAGATGATGAAGTGCTTTGCGGATATTAGTTTTAACTTTTCAGAGAGGGTTTTAGATGGCTGGAGTACCTAGTTCTCCTAGGAACACAGAGTCATTTAAGTTGGAAAATATCTCCAAGATCATTGAGTCCAACCATCTATTCCCTCCATTCTGGTTATTGTAGAGAGCAACCGGGTCCACCAGGAGCCCGCCCAGCTCCCTCAGCTGCTCCTCATCAACTCCATTCACTGCTCTGGACTCACTCCAGCACCTCAATGTCTTCTTGTGAGAGGCCCAAAACTTGACCACTAGATTTGAGTTGCAGCTGGTTTTGAATATTTGAATGTTTTTATCTGCCTTCAATTTTCAGTCGTCTAGTTATGCATTTCAAGTAACTTCTTCTGTCTCCTTAGAACTAGGTTCTAAGAAATGTAGAGAAAAACATCCTTCTCATTTTTACATACTCTTGTCATATGATGGATGCTTTATCTGATTAATTGCAGAGTCATCCAAGGTTTTAATCAGTATTGAAATCGCTGCTGCAGTAATTGGTAACTTTTCTATATTTTTAAATGCATATAAATGTTGGCATTTTCCCTCCTTACATGATTTAGGTTTCCAGTTAATGGCAAGATTGCCATTGATTTTAATGTTAGAGGATCTGGACTTCAGGAAAATATAGCTGTGACACTGTTTTGCTGTAAAACTTCCCATCAGCTGCCTGCTGATTCGAGTTCTTGTTGTTTAATTTAGAACATCAGCCAGAAGGCAATCATTTTTGAAATTAAAAGATTGCCTCAAGTGGCCAATTTTCCAGGGAAAAAGTCTTAACTTGTTTTATTGGTTTGAAAAATGTTATCAGTTGTGACTTTCTTATGTCAGGAGAAATAATTTTGGGGGCACTGTTTTTTGTATTTATTTGACAGTGAGTTGAAGGAAGAAGGCAGAAACCTTATGAGAGCAGCTAATGCTAAATACTAAGTTATATAAATACTGCTAGGAAAAAAAAAAGGCAAAAGTATGTGTGTTAATCAGAGGAGACATGACAGTGGCCTTATTCAGTAATTGGAATCACCCAAGGTATCTTTTAAGGACAACTTAGCAAAACAAACCTACAACAATAGGTATCTGCAGTATTCTACTCACACAAGTGAAAAGTTTTCTCATATCTTTGATCTGGGAAGTCCATTTAATCCTCATGTGGTGTGAACAGGTAGCAATCCTGACTGATCAATAGGCAGAAGTTTAAATTTCTTGCAGTGGGAGGGTCAATAATGCAGCTTGCTGGGGCAATTTCTACAGCAACAAGTAATAATTCTGATCAAAGCTCTCTTTTAGACTAAATATTTTCTGTGATTGGAAGACTAAATCTGTCTTTAGCCACCCAGTTAAGATGACATCATCAGGATGCTATAAACTGGCTGAAGGATTAAATGCTCACTACCAAAATGCAAACCTAATTCTTAAGCTGGAAAAGGAAGCCTTTTTTAAATTATTTGATAAGCATTAGTCAATATGAACCCTAACTGCATGCTATAACTGAATAAAAAGATCTTTATTAGAATAGGTACAATCTATATAGTGAGTGTTTGAGGATTTGGGTTTTTTTTTGTTTGTTTGTTTTGGGATTTTTTGTTGTTTTGGTTTGGTTTTGGGGTTTTTGTTGTTTTGGGTTTTTTTTGTTTTTTGTTTATTTAGCGGACAGCTACTTTCTCAAAGAATTTTTATTGGACAATTTATTGGAAGAAGTTTTTTTGCACTTTGCTCCAGATGACACTGAACTCTTACCTCTGGATGAATTACACGTTTTTTTATTATGTAAAAATCAGGCAGTCCAAAAAGTAAGAAACCTCCAAGAAAAGTATTCCATTAAATCATACCTGACTCATTAGAAGGGTTGCTATCACAGGGGAAAGGCTGATTTGAGAATTTAAAAGCCTACTTAAATGCACAGGACAAGGCAGACTGTATGATAGACTGCTTAGTTGGAAACAGGGTTATGAGATAGTTAGGAAACTCACTTTTCTGTGGAAATAAAAGATGGTAATGCAAAGGTCTCTAAATGCATCAAAAGCAGGAAGCCATTTAGAGAACAAGTGAGGAGATGGCAGAAGGAAAAAAATGTCAAGGTACTTGAGTGATGAGACTGACAGACTTGGTGAATTCCTTGTTTCATTTTTGTTGCTGAAATTGTTGGGGAAAGTCTCATGCACACAATAAATTATTCATACAAGAGAGATCAGGCAACAGGTTATCAGAATAATGAGAATTTATTTATTTATAATTAATTGAAAGTAATGGGGACTCAAAGGGTTCTTTAAAAATGTGAGGGAAGAAAAACTGCATGAAATCTCAGCCCAAGAATATTGGATTAATTTTCTTTCATTTTTTTTTTCCTAAAACATTGAATGAATCAATTGGTGTCAAAACCAGATTACTAAGGGAGTTGCCATATTTTCTGATAGGGTCAAAGTCCCTTCTGAAAAAATGTGTTCCAACCATGCGTGCATTCCTGTGCTCAGAGCAGGGGTACATCAGGCTGCCCTTAAAACTGAGGTGATGCCAGGCTTGGTTGTCTTGCAGTGTCCCTTTTGACCTCTTGTTTAGGATTATGTTTAAGAGTTCTACAGATGGAGCAGCAGCTGTTAAAGCACATCTGGATAGTGCAGAAATACCCATGTGCAGTCACTATCCTTGTAGGATAAGTCTGTGCTGTTCTCCATATTCTCACTTGACTAAGTCATCCAACATCCTCTTGCTAACAAGGCAGCTTTATCTGCTCTGCATTTCCATGGGGTTCAACGTTTCCATCTGTTTCCATTAAATTAAGCTGTCTCCTCTTGCTCCCTTGTTTTGCAAGAGATGTTTGTGGGATTAAATATATTTCCTATTGGCCTGAACCTTGGATTGTTGAAACTCTCTAACTGCAGATTGAATTTCTGTATTATTTTCTTCTATCCTTCCCTGAGGCTGGAAGAGTTAAGACTGGGAGGGGCCATTATAGTGTTGAGCCTGATCTTAATATAATGTCCACATGAGATTCATAATTTCAGATTTCAGCTGCACGTTCGGCTGAACTGCACCTTTAGCTATTATGCCTTTATGTCTTCTTATTTCACTTCACTGTCATTATGCATGTTAAAACAGATACTTTGAAATTATTTTAAATTCCAAGTTTAATTGCTTTTTATAGTAGAAAAATCTAAAATTCACATTTGCCAGAGCTTCCCTAGACAGCAGTGCAGTGGGTTTAGGCTTCCCTGAACAAATCATTGACTCTGTTAAAGGCTTCCATTCTTTTTCACGTCCCAAGCTGCAGCCATAGACTGAACAGGGCTGCCCATGGTCTGCTTTACTTAAAAAGTTTTCTTTGAGTTACTGTGTTTATATTTTCCTGTACAAAAGCAGGATGTAGCCAAGTGTTTGCTACATGGTAGTACAGTCTACAATATTAAAAAGGTAGATGCAGGCTTCTGTATCACTCATGTTCAAAAACTCCCTGTTCTTATGTGAAAATTACTGTCACAGCATAGTTAAAGTTCTGAGCAATTCTCATATAATAATTACTTTCACACTCACATTTCCCTATTGTTGAGAAGCAGCTATATTTTAATGAACATTGCTGTTGTGAAATTGTTTCCTAGGCTATTCTGTGCTAATTCAAATTTGGACTGAATAACTGTAGATGAAAGCCAGCATCTCATATGTTGACTGTAGTGATTCAAAAAGGTGCTAACACACATCTTCCCAGAAAAAGAAAATTGTAGCACACAAAAGCTGTGGTCTTCTATGCTGCCAGAACTATGAAAATGGACACTTTTGCTATTTATTTTGCCTTAGTATGTCTCATGAATTAAGATTTTAATTCATTCCTCCTGCCATTATGTTCCCACTCCTCACTTTGTGTTAGCGCTCACAGTGCGCCACCATCTAGTAGCTGCTTTATCTTGCTAAAATGATACAAAATAGATAAATTCTTCTGGAACAAGTAGCACAATCATATACCTGTGCTCTGCAGTAACCCATTGTGTATTATCCACATTGTTTATTTTGAATTCTTGTTTCCCCCTTACCTCAGTGGTCCCAATTAGTGGTATTTTTTGGCTGCATCACAAAGATAACTTTATCTCAAATTCAGTGTTAGAAAAATCAACTCTCAAACAGGGTTTCAGAACTAAGTAGTAAAATTAAAAAGTATATAAAGCATTACTCAGAAACATAAATGCATTCCTTGCTTGTGTATCAATCCTCTGGGGGGTGTGTGTGTCTGTATTGTGTGAACTATTTCTTAAGACCAAACCCTCGTGAATTTCTGTAGTATGCTGTGAGCCTGGGGGTAAACTGAATCTCATGGGATGTGGCAGTTGCTAGGATAACAAGCATTATTTGTGACTGCTTATTTTAAGAACTTATCTTTGTGAGGGGGCTTTTTCCTTCTTTCCTCCTTTTTTAAAAATTCTCTTACTCTTGCCTAAAAAAGGGATGGGAAGTGGCATTTCATTTCCACACATTTTTAACAGCAGAACATGATGGCTGTTTGACCTACTGTAACTAGTAGAAAGAGAGAGGCTTTCACAGATAGGGCCTCATTTATATCTGGAAGATATGTAGAATTTTAGAAGAGCACATTTTTCCAAACTTTTCTGTTGCAATAAATTTTGCTGCTACTGACAGCACAAACAAGCAGAATAAAATTAGTTGTGAAATATTGAGTGCTGTCATCTTGCTTCCTATTGTAATTCAGTCTGAATTCATAGGAATCCAAAGCAAAGATAGAACAGTATTTGTGAATCCTGGACAGAATCAATATTTCAGTGCTGCTAAACCCTATGAGGATTTTTCAATTGGCAGAACCTGAGAACAAATAACCCTATGGACATCAATTCTCTCCCAAGTCAGAGAAAATGAAAAGGTGAAGATATGTGAGAAGAACAATGTGGCAACACCAAGATCGGTGAAAGGAGGGAGGGCAGGAGGTGCTCTGGGTGTCGGAACTGAGAGTCTTCTACAAACCATGGTGAGGACTATAACACAACAAACTTTTCCTTGTAATTCATGAAGTGCATGGGGGGATGCAGAGGTCCACTCACAGCCTGTGAGAAAAGGTGTTCATGCTGGAGTGTGTGGATGCTGAAAAACTGCAATCCAGTGGGAAGCTTGAAGAGAGAAAGAAAACCCTTGCTTCCACAGGTAAAGAGGATCCTTGCTTGAACTAAAATAGAGAATCCCATGAAATAAAATGACCCACACTATGTAATTTGAGAGGACTATTTTGCCTGTAGGAGGGACTCATATTAAAGCAGGTTGGGCAGGACTGCTACGCCCAAAAATTAGAACCATGTCGGAGAAGTTCACAGAGGACTGTCTCTTGTGGGATGAACCCCATGGTATAGCAGAAGAAATTCCTTTCCCTAAGCAAACCAACAAAAAAAGTTAATAACTGACCAAAACTCCCTGTGTCCTTGCGCTGTCGGTGGAAAGGAGGGAGGGGCTGGAGTGGAAAAATGGTGTTCTAAAGGAGTATTTTAGCTTTCATTGTCCTCTTTTAATTCTGCTAATTATATTTTTTCTTTATACCCTTTAAGTTTGATCCTTTTTTGCCTTTAGTATTTTCTCCTAATCCTTAACTCACGAGCCCTTCAATTTTTCTTTCCTCTGCTCAACTGTATCAGAGAAGAATCAGTGAATGTTTGTTTGTTTGTTTGTTTGTTTGTTTGTTTGTTTTTATCGTGGGTGCCTGGCTTTTAGTCAATATCAAACCACGACAAAAACATAAACATTTCATGCATATGTATTTTTTATTTACATTAGCAGTTATGGCAAGAGTACAGTGTTTTGCCTACTCATAGCAAAAGGAAGAGAGGCAATTCAACAAGTTAATTTTTAAAATTTTTTCTTCCATTGGACATCTTGTTTTTATTAATTCTAAATACATTTGCACGTGTATTCCACTTAAAAGTGAAACATCTATTTCCAATCCTTTTCATAAAAATTGTGCTCTCTAAAGCCTTTAAAAAACCAAACCAAACAGCAATGTATTTTTTACTTTGAAACTGGTAGAAATTAGTACATTTGATATTATTTTATTGCCAAATCATCTTTTTTTGATTTTCTTTAATGGAAATATATTGGAGGAAAGTTGAAAAAGCCTACAATTTTTGCAACCTTATTGCTTGTAACCTTAGCAACCAACCCTACTTGGTTTCGGAAGATATTGCAATTTATACTTCTTATTTGTATGAAAATTGTCATAGTGATTTCTTTAAATAATTTGAAAAATAATTGCTTTGCTTTCAGTCATTTCCCCCTTATCCTAACAGAAAAACAAAGCTATTTGAAACTAAGTACCAACACTTAAAATGTGTGTGAATTCTGCCATTATTTCTGAATGTGTTGATCTTTTATTTGGATATTTGCTGCTCTTACTGAAGCAGGTAGGTCTGAATCCAAAACATGGGTGCAAATTGATTTAAGCTGAAAAGATGATCCCAAACCCACTCACTGGAGGTATACTTTCTATTGCTTTTAGGCATAGTAGTAGATGCTCGTTAGAATGCAAGAAAAAGTTATTTTAGCAGTCTGAAAAAAGTAATAATTTCCTTTAGCCATTCTCCAAACTATTTACAAGCGCATTCTGAATTTTCTAAGGAGTTTTTAATGAATCATAGAATCAAATTCTAGGTGCCTCAGACACTTGTCCAAACAGTTCTAGAACTCAGACTTGATGCTGTGAGTACTTCTCTGGGAACCCTGTTTCAGTGATTTACCACCTTCTGAGGGAAGAACCTTTTCCTAATACTGAACCTAAACCACCCCTGATACAACTTCAGACCATCCCCTTCAGTCCTGTCTTTGGTCACCATGAAGTCATTGCTGAAAGTGATATCTTACAAAAATTGAATGATGAGTTCTCTGTTTTCATCCAGTAACAAGTTCCCGAAGAGTTTGCAAACACAGGTTATCTTACAAGATCAGAGTCTGAATTTCAAACTCTTCGTGGCTGAACCTGATTCTCAATGCTATATGTAGGTGGCACTGCTAATCCTGTAAATTAAAAAAAAACAACAACAAACTGGTGTCATAGCACCAAACAGAACTGAAATGTATATAAAAGGCAACTTGGGCTTTTTGTATAGTAGAGTTTATGAGAAGACAGAGTTATGAGGACATATCCTTTCCTAGTTTTTGAATTCACAAATTAGAAAATGCAAGTTGCTTCAATAACTTGTAAAGTAATTTGATATTGATATCAGAGAATGCCTAGGGATAACTACAAAAATTGTAAGTTCATGGTTTTTGCTAATTGGAACATTGTTGGATAAATTCCCTGTTTTAATGGCAAGATACTTGCTTTTCTTTTAGATGCTATCTTCACTCCCTGTCATCTGTAATAATACAGGCTAAAATACATCTTGTTATGAAAGCTCCATTTTCTGTGTCAAGATACTTAACAGCTTTTGTTAGGCTTATTAAGTAAGGCACACAAAAAGGTCTGTTACTTTAAACTGGTATTTCCTTATGTATCCTAAGTCAGTGAGAAGTAGATGAGCAATTTTTAAAATGGGCTTAGAGATTCATTGCCAGCACAACAAAAAGAAAGCTTTCAATGAAGAAAGGTAATCATAAGTTTTCTTTAATAGTTCCCCAAAAATGTGATCTGAGCATGAACAGGACTGTTTGGATTTCTAGTAATAACTAGTGGTGATTTTTAGGAAGCATATTGGAAAGCTTCGTTTTTTGGTATCTATTACCTTGTCACCTTATAGCCTTGCAGAAATTATAAAACTTTGCAGAGAGCTTGCTACCATACCTACAGGGTGTGGGGACAACCTAATTTCACTATTGCAGCTCAGGGCTTGAAATAACCTCTTCTCCTAAAGCAGCTACTTAATACAGCTAGACTATTGCTCTGGGTGTGAGTGAGATCATACATAGTTAAGTATTTCTTGCAAATTTAGTCCATGCAAAACTGGGCAGAGTGAATTCACTTCTCTTGCCACCTGCCAGCACAATCCCTGTCTTTGTTACTCCTTCACTTTTTGTTCTTTTTCATTTAAGTCATAACTTCTGTTTTGGTTCAAGAGTTTATATCTTTGGACATCTTTGTACAACATCTCTTTCATTGCAGGCCTCTAGATATTGTGACCCATAGAGATTATAATAATAGTACAGTAATTTCACAATCGCAAGCCGCACTGATTATAAGCCGCATCTCTGGGTGTCAGCAACTTTTCATTCTTTGTCCATATATAAGCCGCACCTGATTATAAGCCGCACATTACAATACTGAGTGTGATAAAAAGTATCTATTCTATCACCATTTGTTGAGAGTTTGGGCAGTGATCCTTATCTCCATGGCAGATATTCTGCTAATGGTCCATCCATTGAAACCAAGCAGGGCATTGTTCTTTATCTTTTCACAGCCCATCCTTCCTCCAGCCAGTCATTTTCTGCTCATGGCCATTGAGTCCCACTGTGGAACTGATAAAATTACTGCATCCCATTGGGAGT
>PYHW01009435.1:379469-391583 GCA_013186435.1 Turdus rufiventris
GCAAACAGAATTTTAATCCTCTTGTGGTAAGAACTGAATTAAAATTAAAATTGCCATAAGGAATTATTTCCTTTTATGATACATACCGCTCTCCAATATCACATTGAGGTTTTAGATTATTTCCTTGATATATTATTTGACTGTTGTATAATTATCTACTCACTGCATTCTAGTGCCTTTATGGGCACATTGCATAAAATGGCATATCCAAAATTACTTTTTCTTTCACAACCTGCAAGACCACTGCAAATTTGGCTGCTTCAATTTAGCCTTTATTTCAATCTAAATATTACCATTATATTTAGGTCAATTATGTCTTCAAAACTCGATGTCTCAGTAAAATTATAACTTGCATTTCCTGCTATGTAACTAATAATTGCATCTTTCCTGAATAATAAATACCTTAGGATTGAGCCTGAAAGTTGGAGATTTTTTAAAATCAGGATGTAATTGTTCCTGACAACCAGGAAAAAGGTCATATAGAAAAATTGGTTTGCTTTAGACCTGTGTCATAAAAAGAAAACTCATTATTAGTCAATGATGATCTTTGAATTAATCCCTTTACTATCTGCTAATGGATAAAATACCAGCTGCCACATTCTGATTTGTGGTGAATGGCTGAGGACTTACAGCACAGTTTGTCTGATGTCTTCTGGCTGTTTGTGAGCGTGCCAAACAGCAGGAGACTGGAAAAGCCTGCAGATTTCTGCAGGAATCAGAAAACAGAATGGGTGTTGCACTGTGCCTGATTATCCTACCTACTCCATTCCAGTTGTTCTCTGTGGGACAAGGGAGTGTTGATACTGTGCTGAAAAGCTGGAACTGCCATGGGTGGTTGATTTATCCAGGTAGCAAAATGAAGTGTAAGGACAGGAATATGGAAATCTGCCAGAGGGAAGGAGATGTATTTTCCTGGGACCAGGGAGTCTTCATTCAGGCAGGAAACAAAAGAATGGCAACAGTGAGTGGGCAGCTGTCTTGTGGTGACTTTATGATGCTTGGGGATATGATGCATATTAAAATATTAAATATTAAAATCTGCAGCTTTAAGACTGGTTTCAGGAGTAAAAAAGGAGAGAAAAGGTGCAGAGTTTGTTGTCAGAGGCTGCACTTACTTCCTCTGCATCCTTCACACAGACTGTGTTGTCTGCAGTGGACAGAAGGAAAGAGCTCTCCTGTGCTTTTGGTTTGTTTTTCTGGCTAGGTGAGGCAAAAAAGTTCCCTGGACTGTGTTTTTTCCTTTTTCTTGGAATTGTTTGAACCTGTTCTGGACTGGAAACCCAGGAGGAGCCCTGGGAGCTCATACCTGTGGCCCACCAGGCCTGGCCTGGGCTGAAACACTAATCTTAGTTAAAAGTTAGAAGAAACTGGGCTTGAAATAGTTACCTGAAACTTAAATAATTGATTGCCTGTCAATTTATGTTTGCTTAGCTGTGCTTGCAATGGGAAAGGATGGAACTAGTAGGTAGGTCCAAAGAACATGAACAATTGCAACAAGAAACTCACTCTTTGCAAAATTGGTATTTGACATTTGTATTGTCATTGACAGAAAAGGTCGAGAGTTCAGGGCGAGGAATACAGTAATTTCACAACCATAAGGTGCACCAGACTATAAGGTGCACCCTGAGAGTCGCAACTTTGTAGCTCAGATAAGGTGCACCGGACTATAAGGCGCACTATTTTTTTGCAGCGAGGAGCCGTGCGGCGCGCAACAAAGTAGCAAATTACTGGCAGGTTCTCAATTTGCAAACATTTCGCCGCGATTTTTAGCCGCTTTTTCGCTGCTTTTTTGCGGCCATTTTTCACCACTTTTCAGTCACTTTTTGCGGCGATTTTTCGCCACTTTTTGGCCACTTTTCACGGCCATTTTTCGACGCTTTTTGGCCGCTTTTTGGCCGCTTTTCGTGGCCATTTTTCGACACTTTTTCGCGGCGATTTTTCGCCGCTTTTTGCCGCAATTTTTCGGTGCTTTTTCGGTGCTTTTTCACAGCGATTTTTCGCCGCTTTTTGGCTGCTTTTCGCCACGATTTTTCGGCACATTTTCGGCGCTTTTTCGCGGCTCCAGCGGTTCCCGACTCCCCCTGCATGGCCACAGCTCCCGCGGGTCCTGGCTCAGTTTGCAGACCGCACTTTCGGGTTCTCAACTTTCCAAACTTTGTGGATCAGATAAGGCGCGCCGGACTATAAGGCGCACTTCCGGGTTTGGGGGAAAATTTTAGCCAAAGGGGTGCGCCTTATAGTCTTGAAATTACTGTACTTGCCTTACTTCCTCCTTTTAAGACCCCTCCCCACAAAAATGACCCCAGACTTAGTTCAAGAAACCACACACACATGCTTAACAGCTGTTCAAGCTAATTACCATAGGAAGCAGGGAATGGGGATGGCTGTTATTACGAATATGTATTTGTTTGAACCTTTTGTCAATAAATAGTTTTTGTGATCACCTGTAATTTTGCAGTGTATATTAGGGGGCTACCCCATGCTGCTGCCCAGTGCACTTTCTAACTTCAAATTCTTAGAGTCTTTTGTCTGTTACAGTTGAGTATTGGTATTAGACCAACACTCATATTTTGGTAAAATAGGGCTGTGGCTTTTCCCAGCACTGGAAAAACTGAGAACAGACTGAGTGAGCTGGGCTGTGACCCATGGAAGAAACTCTTCTGAATTTGTTGTCTCTTCTGAGCGGTGAAAAATATTGCTGTTTAATATTGTTCATTTTTGTGCTGAGGAGTGCTTTGCCTGTTAAGTAAACAGGTTGTTTTTTTTTCCTCTTCTCTCCAAGGAAATAATTTTCCCCGAACCAGTTAAAGGAGGGACTTCTTAAATATATTTCCCTGAAGAACCCCATTCAAAGGTTTCCTCCCAAATTTGCCCTAAACCACGACAACTCTTTATTAGTGCCTAATGTGGGGCTCAAGAAAGTGGAAACACAGCCCCACCATCTGCCGTGGACTAATCCAGCCCGCAGTGGAAAAAAAGGCTCCAGAACATTTACAGTAAATTAATGATATCATTCTGTGGGGGAACATGGCAACAGAAGTATCTGTGAAAGGAAAGAAAATCATTCAGATTCTCCTGAAAGCTGGTTTTGCCATCAAGAAAAGCAAGAAAGCTTTAGATATCCAGCTCCTGGAAGTAAAGTGGCAAGACGGACAGCATCAGATTCCCTCTGAAGTCATCAATAAGATGACCACAATGTCTCCACCGACCAGTACTAAGGAAACACAAGGTTTCTTAAGTATTGAAAAATTAAATCACCCTAGGATTTTGGAAATAATTGCAAATTGCCCAAAGATGAAAACTTTGGTCTCACCAATGAAGAGGAACAAGAACAAGGAGCACGTGCTGAAGAAGCCCCATCATACAACCAACTACCAAGCAGATGAACATACTATGCATTTTTTACTGATGGCTCCTGTCACATTGTAGGGATAAACCTGAAGTAGAAAGCAGCTGTATGGAGCCTCACATGATGGCACAAACTACTGAAAAAAAAGATAGATCTAGTCAGCTTGCTAAACTCAAAGCTGTTCAGCGGGCCCTGGACATTGTTGAAAGCGAGAAGTGGCCAAAGCTCTACCTTTACACTGATTCATGGGTGGTAGCCAATGCTCTGTGGGGTTGGCTGAAAAAGTGAAAAAAGACTAGCTGGCAACGTAGTGGCAAACCAATCTGAGCTGCTAATGAATAGAAAGACATTGCCACTGAGGTAGAGAAGCTACTCGTGAAAGTCCATCAGGTAGATACCCATGTCCCCAAAAGTAAAGTTAATGAGGAGCACCAAAAAAACAAGCAAGTAAATCAAACTGCACAAATAGAAGTGTCAAAAATAGACTTAGATTGGCAACACAAGAAAGAGTTATTCCTAGCTCAATGGGCGCATGATGCCTCAGGTCATCAGGGCAAAAATGCCACCTATAAGTAGGCACGAAACTGAAGAATAAATCTAACCATAAACAATATTTCTCAAGTTATCTATAACTGTAAGATGTGTGCTGCCATCAAGCAATCCAGATGGGTGAAGTCTCTCTGGTATGGTGGGTGGCGTCCAAATATAAGTATGAGGAAGCCTGACAAATTCACTACATCCCACTGCCCCAGACGCACCAAAGCAAGCACTACATGCTAGCCATGGTGGAAGCCACCACTGCACTCATGCCACTGCCTGGAACACCATCCTGACCCTGGAAAAGCATTTTGAAAACATGATACGCCTAAGAAAATTAAATCAGACAACAGGACTAAGTTCAAGAATGGCCTTGTCAATACCTGGACTAGGGAAAGCAGCATGAACTAAGTGTACTATATCCCCTACCATGCACCAGCTGCAGGCAAAGAAGTACAATGGACTGTTACAAACCACCTTGAACGCATTAAAAAGAAATCTTTCAAGAATTGGGAGTAGCATCTAGCAAAATCCACCTGGTTAGTTAACACCCAAGATTCCACCAACCAAGCAGGCTCTGCCCACCCTGAGTCCTTGCAAAAAGTAGATAGAAGTAAAGTCCCAGTAGTGCATGCCAGAAGTTTGTTCAAAAAGACAGTTTAAAACAATTCTGCCTCAAATATAGACAAACCCATTCATGGGATTGTCTTTGCTCAAAGACCAGGTTACTCACGGTAAGTAGTGCAGAAAAATGGAACAACACGATGTGTACCTCAGAGAAATCTAATTATTAGGTAAGAACCATATGTAAATATTGCTATGAAATGTCACTGTCATTGTCTGTATCCTGTATATATAAAAATATATGATGTATGTGTTTATAAGATTAGAATATATATTAAATATGGTAATAAGCTAGTGATATGGGGAAAAGGGGTGAAATATCTTGGGGTAACTTTATGGTGCTTGTATCTGCAAATTGTCTGCTCTGTTGGTATTAAATATTAAGTTCTGCAGCTTTAAGACTGGTTTCAGGAGTAAAAAAGGAAAGAAAAGATGCAGAGTTTGTTATCAGAGACTTCCCCTGCATCCTTCCTGCAGACTGTGTTGTCTGCAGTGAACAACAGGAAAGAGCTCTCCTGTGCTTTTGGTTTGTTTTTCTGGCTAGGTGAGGCAAGAAAGTTCCCTGGACTGTGTTTTTTCCTTTTTCTTGGAATTATTTGAACCTGTTCTGGACTGGAAACCCAGGAGGAACACTGGGAGCTCACACCTGTGGCCCACCAGGCCTGGCCTGGGCCATGGCATTTCCCAGAACTGAAAAAACTGAGAACAGACTGAGTGAGCTGGGCTGTGACCCCTGAAAGAAACTCGTTTGAATTTGTCATCTCTTTGGAGCGGTGAAAAGTTTTACTGTTTAGTTCATTTTTGTGCTGAGGAGCGCTTTGCTGTTAAATAAACAAGTTTTTTTTTCCCACTTCTCTCTAAGGAAATACTTTTCCCCAAGTTAAAGGAGGGACTGCTTAAATCTGTTTGCTTGAAAAACCCCATTCAAAGGTTTCTGCCCAAATTTGCCCTAAACCAAGACAGGGGGTATAGGAGAAAATGGCACTTTTGGGATGGAAGCAAGTATATAATGCAAGCACATCTAGAACATACGTGTGAACATTACAGACTGTTAGGAAGGAGAGGAGGGCAGAAGTGGGTAATGCCAAACAGGAGGAGACACAGTAAGATAAATAATAATGAATGCCATCTAAATAGATAGATTTAGACATGCAGTGGCTTTAGGTGGAAAGGCAGGAGCTGCTTAAAATTGTATCTTCAGAAATTTCATGTGTTTTTATTTAAAAATCCTGAATATTTACGATGATTTGGGGTAAGGCATTAAACCAACACAAATCTTTTTAATAGGCAGTCCTTAATGCCTGTAAATCGGGATCGTCTTCTTCCATTAGGATTCTAAAAATAGAGGTTTTCCTATCTGATATAAATCAAAGACCAGTGGAGCAGCTAATGAGATAAAGAGTTGAAATATAATCTTATGGGCATATTCTCAGATTTTAAACAGAAAGTTGAGTATGAGATTCACCAAGTACTGTGTACTCCGGATATAAATATCTTCCTGTAGCATCCAGATAGAGGGATGATCTTTATCCTTTCATAGCCCAGAAAAAAATAAAGTCTTGCTAGAATTAAATGTTAACCTTGGATAATTTTGGTTAAATGTTTTAAATATTTTATAAATTAAATACTCCGAGGTGTATTTTTCTATTTTACTTTCAAAAACAACTGAAATGCCAATGAATTTTTGAAGCTCTTTTAAAGTTAAATTCACAAATTTTGGAATTGAGAAGTTTGGTTCAAAAATCTTTCTGCAGGTAAGATGCAAAAAGTCCTATATACTAGGATTCTCCTCACTAATCTGTGTAATAAACTGATCTGGGGTCATATACATTTCTGTGCTCACATTATTACTATCTTCTGTATTCTTTCTGTTATATACATTAAAAATAGATTAAAAATATGAAAAGCAGAAATATTCAAATAAATATGTTTGTTTTGGACTTACATAATTTTTCTTTTCCTGTTGATACAGGTACGTATTTAAACCCCTTTAAACAGTTGAAATTAGTGGGATAAATCTGTATGAAACTTGAAGAGTGTGGAGCCCACGGATATTTGTGCAATCTTTTTATTGCTTGAAGCTGACATCATTTGGATCTCAGAAGAGATAGCAGCAGAGAAGGATTTGGCAAACATCACTCTCTGTCTGGGTGTAAAACATGACAGTAGTCTGTCTGGGAAGGACAATTACAACGTGTCCAGACTCCTGAGTGGAATGTTTTCACAAAGTATTTGAGAATTAAATGTGATTCCATTGTGAAGGATCTATTTTTTATGCATCCCAAAAATAATAGCTACAAACCCCAAGGATATATCCATATTAAATATTGATTTTCTCAGAACAAAATCCCTTCACCCCTGGATTTAATTCTTATCTATTCTGTTTGTGCTAATCAATTCTGCTTACAGCTATTCAAGCAATTAATAAGATAGATTTCTTACAAAGATATGGTCTTGTATGTATCCTTTGTTCATAACAATAAACAGAAGAAGAAAGATGAAATAAAATTTCTGCAGAGAGGACTGGAAAGCTTTATGAAACCTGCTGTACATAACTCTCATAGTACCTGAATGGTACATAATGTCAGGGCTACAAGGTGTGTAATTATGGTATTCATAACTGAAATATTTCCTCTTTTGGTCAAAAATAGAAGAAATATTAAGCAATGGATTAAACTTCTTGTTCCTCCTTCAGAGGCTTGGCTTCAATGCTGTTTCTTGTTGTCTGCACAAGTAGCTGATACCCAACTCACATGGCATTCTAATATCTGTGATCCCTCAGGCTTATATATATTTGTTCATGACATTTTTACTGCTGTTTCTCCACATAGAGCAACACTTCACAATTGAGAGAGGCCTGTCAAACAGGCTGTACTGACTAACAGTAGCATATCTCAAGTCACTATTCAGAATTCATACCTACAGGGCTAAGCACTGTATTCTGAATTTGAAACTGCTAGTTTAGATTTGGTCAGGATCTATATTTAATTTATTTCAGTTTCCTACATTTCCTGAGGGTAAACAAAACTTTGGGTATATGATTAGTAAGCTTTTCATAGGGCGCATTTATACTCCAGCAGAGTTGCTAATATTTGTGATCCTTTTTCATTATTTTGTGTCTGTATTAAAAATATATATAAACATACTCTATGCATTTACAGTAATTTCACGACCATAAGGCGCACTGGACTATAATGTGCAACCCTCGAGCGTTGCAACTTTGTAGCTCAGATAAGGCACACCGGACTATAAGGCGCACTGTTTTTTTTTTCAGCGAGGAGCTGCGCGGTGTGCAACAAAGTAGCGAATTACTGGCAGGTTCTCAATTTGCAAAGCTTTTTGCTGCTTTTTGGCCACTTTTTGTGGCGATTTTTCGCCACTTTTCCGGGGCACTTTCTCGCTGCTTCTCGGTGCTTTCCCGCGGCGCTTCTTGGCACTTCCCCATGGCTGCGCCGCTTCCCCCCGCTTCTCCCTGGCTGGCAGCTGTGCTGTTCCTGGTTTCCCACGCCCGGCGGCCGTGGCTCCTGCGGCTCCCACGGTTCCCTACTCCCCAGCATGGCCACAGCTCCCGCGGGTCCTGGCTCAGTTTGCAGACTGCACTTCTGGGTTCTCAATTTTCCAAACTTTGTAGATCAGATAAGGTGCACTGGACTATAAGGCGCACTTCCAGGTTTGAGGGAAAATGTTAGTCAAAGGGGTGCGCCTTATAGTCGTGAAATTACTGTATATTCTTATATTAACTGCAGCAATTTCAGCTTCTTGGAAAACACAAGTACCATACCAAAACAGAAAATAAGACACAGTAATATAAGATCACTTACAATGTAGGTAGAAATTGTGACCTATTTTAGCTTGTTATAGTAGTACTATGAGAAAATTACTGAAGATTATAGGTCTGATTGTTAGAGAGGCCAAATGCCTGCAGTTCCTGTTGATTCTTTCTGGGGTGGATATTCAGCACTCCCGTAAACCTGTCTCTTAAGTGTTTGCCACAGATATCTTTAAAATAGTCATTGCTTATTTGGTAAGAACATAAATATGAAAAAAGTACTGGTAATCTGCTCCATATATTCCAGAAACAGACCATCTGTTAGGTATTGTCCTCCTATGATTCTGCAATAGCTGTTAATAAACACTCTTCCTTCCAAACCTCTGCTGTTATTGCTGATGATGCTGTTGCACAAATATGTTCTGGTCTGATAAGGGCATATGTAAATTGAAAATCTCTTTTGAAACAGGAGGTGTTTAATGTTTCCCAGTTTGAATTTTGTTTTTGTATATGCTGCTCACCTCACACATTTAAAAAAAAATAAAAATTAAGACAAACTTATTTAAATTATGTGTAGTTGCTGGTAAAGCAAAAGTGTAAAGGAAATACTATCTGAAACTTTAAATCAGAATGTATTAAAAGTATGTCTATTTAAGTTTATATTATGATGATTTGAAGACCAAAAAAATCTATTATATATTTCTGAACCATGTATAAAACATACACTGCCTTGAACATCTAGGTTATGTTACCCCTTGCTTCAGTGGAAAGGAAATTTTAGATTTGCAATCACAGTATTGACAGGGGGAGACCTCCAGTGTCTTGTATCTATAGAAATGGCTACAAATTCAAATCTAAGGTGAGACACCGGCTGAGCTAGGCAGAACTCATTGCATTTGTAGATAAAGAGGGTGACATTTGAAAAGGACATGTAACTGAGTTGTAGAAACCCTTTTTACTTCTCTTTCTGTTTACTTCTTTAAAGGGGATTAATCTTGTGTTTAGTTCTCAAAGAAAGAGACAGACACCTCAAAACACACAATACAAACTCTGTTGTGAGAGAGACCTCAGGGCATTGATGTAGCACTACAGATAATCTGTAGATCTGAGGTATCACAGTTGAGTTTGTTGGTTGCTGTGGGCAAATGCTGACTGTACACAGGCATGATTTAAATATATGAATGACTGGGAATAATGCTTCTCTGCAGAGCAAGTCAGATGCTTTTACCAGGCTTGTTGGCAACAGCTTTCTTCAACTAATCGTTTGTTCTGTAACACTGCTGCTGTCATCTTCATATATTCACAATGACACTCCAAGGTCATGTGGAAGATGAAAGAAGAACTCAAATATTTGTTGACTGAAGCACTATTGATGCAAGCTAACTTATTTAGGTTAAATAGGTTACAGTATCAATGCTATTTTTCCAGACTTGCTGTACAAAGGAATGTTTGAAGAGACTTTCTAGGTTACTAATTTTTCAGATTTTAGTGGCATCCACTGTTCGACAAACATGACAGTTTGCCTCAAGCAAGGAGAATCTGTCAAAATGCAATGTTCCTCTGCCTCATTGCTGCCAAAACTTTTAAAGATGTCTGCACTGCGCATGCAGTTGTTATGAGTTATAACATTATTTGCTTACTTTGCATTTCTGCCAGTCTCACTTCCTCAGTCTACATGAAGTAGCAGCTTTGCTGAGGGACTTTAGACACAATAATCTAGTCTACTTCTCTACTTTCTTGTGTGTCTTCACTGGCATCATACTTTACTGTCTTGCTGTACTCCAAAAATTCCCCATTTTCCTCTCTTCCCTGGTCTGTTTTTCCTCATCATGCTCCTTCCTTTTTATCTCCTCTCTCTCTCTCTCTCTACAGTCTCTGGCTGGTGCTTTTCCTTTTATCCTTTGGCCTGGATGGCTGCCTGTATCTGTCAATCCTAATCATCACTGAAACCCTTAAAATTAATTTTCTTCAAGGAACTATTCTGTTTTTTTTGCTTTGCCGGTAGTTTCTGTTCTGCTTGTTTGGGTTTCCTTCCTCTCCCTTTACTATTGAATCTTATGTGCAGGGGCAACAGGAGGCAAAGAAAAGGCATTAATCTGGGTTGTCAATCTGTTGTGCATTACTGAAGGCTGTAGCAGTGTCACAATGCCTTTTCTATTCTTGGTCCACCAATGATACAAAGGTGTTAAAACTCCAATTCTTATTTCATGCTTTCACTTCTCACAGTTCTATCAGCTGGGCAGCAAAGCAGCTGTGAAACATGTATTTGCAGAACTCCTTTCAATGTCACCAGTGGCTGTTTGATTAAAAAGAGATCAGGGAACAATGTACTGGTTTAAGCCTCACTCTAATGAAGTTGATACATGACGTCCAAAAATAATTGCTTCCTTGTCACACCTTCTTGCTCGCTCTTCCTGCTCACAGGGCCAGAGCAGTTTGTTGATTCCTTACTGAGACACTCTAGGCAAAGGTGGTGGAGATGCTACTGGGGTCAGAAAACTGAAAACTTGAAGCTGACTTGCTGAAAGACATCTCAACTGCATCTGAAATGTATCTTTGCTTGTTTGCATAACCCCTAGTGAATCCTTTGTGCTCCTTGGAACTGACAGACTGTTGTTTGCTTTAATGGTTATAAAACCTGTGTTGCAGTTTCACTCTCAAAGCTGAATGTGGGGTTCTGTGTACACAGTATGTGTTCAGGCAGTGTATAATCCTTACGAGACTTGTTCTAGAAAACTGCTCACTTCATGTATACCATCAGGAATTTTAGTTTCAGTGTGTTTAGCTGCTTTGCTTCATGAAGGTACTTGTTCTGTCTTACAGTCTGGGTTTACATTAGTAACAGATAAACATTTTCTACGCTTGCTCTCTGTCATAGTGTGTAATAATTGACCACAACTGACTGAGAGCTTTTTCATCTCTGAGGTGAATCCTTTTTCTGAATACTTAAAAGAAGAATGTTAGAGGCTGCTGGTTAGAATTTCTGAAAAAAGTCCAGCAAAGGTGCTTTATTTGTCTAGGGATAAATGATTTTATAGTGTGATTTTTTAGTGCTTAATGCTTTCTAGTTTTCCCTTTCAGGAGAAAAAGTTACAGGAAGAAAGGTTGTGTGGACGGAAAAGCATCAGCAAAAGTAGTGCGTCTCTTTGCACAATTAAAACAACAACAACAAAGAACTATCCCAGAGGGCAGTGCAAAAAAAATGTGTGATTTTAGTGAATATGATGGGATCAGAAACTGTATGACCATATTGTGAATAGTGAATCTGAGAAAAAAAACCCTGGAGGCATGAAAGTGTTTCACAGCTGGAAAGTAAAATCACACTGTGTTCTCCCACTCTACACTTCCTTAGTGTGAGAGACTTTTGCAAGCACTACAATCTTAAATAAATGATTGAATTATCAAAATTATTTTAGTTATAAATCAGTGAGAGAAAGAAATTGCCCCTACTGTTAGCCTGTAACATGGTTGAGAGGCCCGTTAATGTATTAGGACGCCTTTTGTACTTTGTTGAGGTGAGCAGAGGCCTATATGAAAATGCTGCAACACCTCCAACAGATCATTTTTTATGTGAAGTGCTTTAAAATTTCTCATGTGTGATCTTGATTAATTGCATTGAATACTCCTTCAGTGACCAACCCCAGTGTTGCCCTTATTTTACGTCTTGCGATGCAAGAACTTTGTTTTTCATTGCAGTGCCACTTGCAGATTTTAAGGTCAAACAGCTGCACACTGTGGATATGTATAGATATTTTTTGCTGTGTCTTTGTTCTTCCACTGATACAGTAACAAGGCTCAAGATCCCTTCCCTTCCCGCAACCTTCCCTTCCCTTCC